>JAQGBH010000253.1:0-61394 GCA_034698265.1 Sminthurinus aureus
TTTGTCATACGAGGAAACCTTGACGGAGCCCTCGTTCATCACCGAGACCTCGTTGTAGTCAAAGTTACTACCTCTAAATAAAACGTACTCTCACTACTTTTTTTCAACAAAAAAGTCTCATCATTGTGTGTGTGGCATTCAATGTATTTTAGAATTTAGAACTGGACACTGTGACTTTTGACTAAGTACTGTGTACTATACTTAGTTAATTGCTTATTTTTTTTTCTTCTCCCTGACTTTTGTTTTAGAAACGGAAATATAATAATAATATTATAGCCCTTAATCACGCAAATTTTATTTTTGTCTGATGTAAATATTGAATATTGATATAAATTGTAAATATATTATGGAGAAGATGAACAAGGCAAATAATATCTTGTTTGTTTGTTTTTTCTCCCACTGATGTGATAGTGTGTATATTGTTTCCTTTTTCCAAACAAGCTATTACATTTGTTTTCCAAAGTGTCGAAAACTTTACGAAAAATGATAAAACTGACAGTGCTTCACACAATTTAATTCTGGATACATACATACATGCATGAATTACTTAATTAATTATAAAATGATATGTTAACACTTGCACTCTGGGTACAAACTACAAACACACCGACACATGTTGTGTATATTTATTTATTGATGTACACATAAATACTTACTTTGAAGAGACGCAAGCATGCATTCATACATGCATACTGCACACACACACCACAAAAGCACAAAAAAAACAACAACAACACTGGAGATGAATCAGAATCACTAGTAAAAAATCAGTGTATTCCCGAAATTTCAATGTTGAACAACTGAACAAAACAGAATGAATAAATAGTATAATAATAATATTATTATCAAATATATCCAATATCCAACCACTAAAAAATAGGTGAAACGTTGAATTGACTTGATTTGACTCCTGATTCCAAATTCCAGATTCCAGATTCCAGACGATTGTACAATGCGGTATTCACATTTAAAACTTTTGTAACTTTTTTTTCCTCCGTGTGTATCTAACTCTACCGGCACTCACTGATGAATTGAAACTGTAAACTGTAGCAAGTGGTAGGAGAGAGGGTAGGAAATAATAATTATTCTATTTGTATTGAAGCACTTTGAAACTTTGAACAAAATCCGATCCGCTTTGAATCCGTACATCCAAATTTCACCCCTGCACAGAAGAAATGTATTTATGACGACAGTGATGATGACGATTATAATTATAACACAATATTTTACTCATGATGATTAAAATTTAATTTCAATTAAACACAATTTGACGATGATGATGACAATGATGACAATTGACAATAGTTGATAGTTGATGGATACACTACACAATATACACGATATGTATATATAGGTATTATTATTATCCTCGTTGTATTGGAATTATTATTACTATTCTTATTATTTTTAGTAGTAGTAGTAGTAGTAGTAGATGGAGAAGTAGTAATGTTTTTGTTGAGAACTACAACAACAAGAATAAAAGAAGACGACAGAAAGCAGCGTATCCACACATCCCAACTACTTCAAATCTACTGTAATACTGTACTAACGAGAGGTGGTCAAAATTCAAAAAGGCTCAAACACATACAGAGCGAGAAAATAGAGAGAGAGACAGGCTGTGCTGGAGTACATGTGCTTGGCATATCCTATAAAAGTATTCACATACTTACCAACTTAACTAACTATACATTATACATACATTTACACATAACGATATGGCATGAATAGTCTCTCTCTCGGTTTGCTTGCTGTAAGCTTGTTTGTAGTTTGTAGTTGGTGTCTGTGTATAGGTAGAATAATATGTTAGTATAGTAAGTTGGTATGTACTTTTTAAAATCCATGGATGTATATAGAAAATCCAGAGAGAGAGAGAGAGAGAATATATTATATACTTATACTTATATAAAAACATAGGGTTTGCCCAAGGGGGTTTCATCAACAAGAGTACAACTACAAAAGTGTAATATATTATGGACCAGCTTTACATGGAACAAGAAGTATAATATGAATACCAGTGCCTGTACCAGAACACTTCTTCTTTTTCTTCTTCTGTTTCAGTCGTCGTCATCGTCCTCATCGCCTCACACAACCAAAGCAATGCAAGGGAATAGGGTTTATATCCTTGTATCTTAAGGAGACACAATAAATGCATACATTTTTCTTTTTCTCCTCTTGTACATATGTATTTCTGGTATTCTTCTGTATGTACTTGTGTATTTTGTATTTCTAACTATAATGTCCTATTATTATTAGTGTGTACAGTGTACATGGACTTAACCTTCGAGTTATTACTCTATATTCTATATTATACAAAGGTTGAAATGTCGTATTGTTGTACATTTTGTCCAATGTGGCATGTAGCATTTTACTTGCTTAGAATTTTACATCCATTTACAAGTACATTTTATTTCATTGAATAGTCAACAAAAAAAATTGATTTCCTTTCCCATTTTATCTAGGTTCACAATTCAATCAAAAATTTTGTAAACTAATAATTCAAAATTACAAAACTACTGTGTTTTAGATGTACGTAGATTCAATTTTCATCTGTAGAAAAATCTGTGCAAAGTGCAAAGTAGTATTTACGTCAAGCTAAACTAATATAATATAAACAATAATAATTGATGAAATTCTTAAAGTTGTCTTCAAAAAAGAAAATAAAACAGACAAGATTTAGGATATCAAATGTGAAATGGTACAGGAAAATGTTCGAGACAAGAGTATTCTACCCATCTCCGTCTCTCTTCAGTTTTCTAAGGCTCGGCAGGTTTAGGGGTTGAAAAAGGGACCCGGCTTGCAAGTGTAGGTGGTTTAAAAAGAGAGAAAAAGTCTGAGAGAGAGAGAGATGCAAAGCAATGTACTTTGAATGTATCTTGAAGGAGGAAAAAAGAAGAAGAGACGCAGAAGAATACTTTGAATGTACTTTGCAAGTTTCATCTCCTCCGTATAGGAAAAAGTGTGTAGAAAGGGTACATATTGGATTTGATCTTCGCCTGCCTGCTCTCGTCGCTGTCGTACACACAGAGAGCACAGAGAGAGAGAGAGATTTCCACTCTGGCCAATCCGAAGGCTTTTGTGTAGACTGCGCACCGTAGTTCAAACGACTCGTACAGACAAAGTACAAAGAGAGCGAGAGATCCTTTTGAGTTTTGAGCAGTGAGCCCCTCATTTCTTTTGGTATCGCCTCCTCACAGGCGGGCATCATATTCAAACGTGGACGCGGTACACTTGAACCAATTCTCGGCTTTTTTATAAATTGTGGGTGGTTCTTTCTCCTGTCGAGGCGCATTCTTGAAAAGCATCGTACACAAATCCTACTCATGTGCTGAGACATGAACGCGTGGACGATTACGGATTTCGTTTTCCACTTGGTAACTGCCGGACGCTTTTCAGTTGTTTTCAGTGAGCCAACTTTTGAGGTACTCTCTTTACGCTGTGGCCGCCCTTAAGGTTCACGAGAAATGACTGCTTCAAGTTGAAATTATATATGTTTGGTTTCTCAACTGGTATGACCTGTGATGCAACAACTTTGGATGCTTGCGTAATTTGGATCAGGTACAGATTCATTCAAAAAGGTCAGAGGTCAGAGGTCAAAAAAGATTACAATACTTCATTTATACTTGGTTTTTACGATGACTTTAAAATGAGTAGACCAGACATAGAAACAGGTAGTTTATATAATTGACCTTTACTGCATATTACAAATGACCTAGATTGACCTAGAACCTATAGAAGCACTTTATATTTCCAAACCAAAAATTAAAATTAAAAGAAATGTGCTGGAAATTTGTACACGTTTGAATTTCAATCTAGAATCTAGAGATCCTGATCCGTAAGCTTTACACGCTTTTTGCTTCGTTCACCATGTATAAATCCTATGCCGTCTGCGAGAGAAACGAAACATCCAATTTCAACACAAACTCTCGTCACCATCCTCCATCTATCCTACAAATTTCGAGACTGATATCTCATTCTTCTTTCTCCTGTTTCATGTGGAAACTTTTTCCTGTTCTGTAGTCTGTAGTGAATAGTGAATCTGCATTCTGCATTCTACAGTCTCAATTTTTCATGCTCCACACACAGTAAACAGTAAAATGAAAATACAGAGCTTAATGGATTTCAGTTAATAAAAAAAAGCACGCGGATTATTCTGTCTAGTACATACTTTTTAGTGGCGAATTCTATTTGTAATTTTTTTACAAAACATTTCCAACGGCCAAAAACGATGCTGTAGTGTGTAATGAAATGAGTAACTATCACGCAGATAAATTGATGATATGCATTCAAATGTGTATGTAGTATGTATGTAATGCATGGGACAATACACAATACACAATGTACAGTTGAAATTTGATTACTCGTCCAAGTACAGTATTTACGATATGTTTGACTGTTTTATTTTGTCTAATAATAGACAATCATATAACAAAATACAAAATATGTGATAAATAATGTACAACAATTATATGTGTACGAAATGTAACTCCAACTCGGCTCTGATCGAGTTGGAGTTACATCCATTCAAATAACATTGCACATTGGAACATTGGATATGGAGTTGAGTTGAGTTGAGTTGAGTGAGTCGAGAGTGGATAGTGGAGAGTGTCTAAACGTTCAATGATATGCTGAACATATAATAAAACTATTGGTAAATAGGATAGTTAAACTTAGAGCGAGAGCGATATGATGAGAGAGGGCTTAAGACTATTCTTATCAAATTTTGATAACAAACAAGAGAATAGAAGAACTCTGACTCTGATTCTGATTCTGACTGTGGACTATGTGTTCAAAACTCAAAACAACAAACAGGGCTACTGTGTGCTGTACAATGTACTTAACATGTGATATTATATATCATGCACCATAGTTGTTACCAGTACAAAATAAGTCCATTAAAATGACTAAAAACCACTCCATACTCTAGCTCTGATTGGAATCGGAATTAGAATTCCAGCACACTCATAACTTTTATAACGTTTTCAACTAACTAACATGCATATCGATAATCATATTATATTGACTGTAAGTTTAAAGCATAATTTTATAATTTATTATAATTATAATATTATTATGTATTTTAGATTGGATTGGATTGGATTTGAAGCATGAGAAGTAAAATAAAACAGAAAATACATGAAAGTGTAAAAATATTGTAGCTACATGTTTCTCGCTCACTTCTCACTGTCAATCTTTTTGTGTGGACAAAGAATTAAGCTCACTCGACTGTCTCTCTCGTTTCTAGTTTCTAGTTTCTAGTCTCTACTGTATTACTGATTACTGATTACTGATTACAGACTGCAGACCAAATGTAAAATGTGTGTTATAAATCAGTATAGAAAATCAGGATGGAAAATAATGTAGTTTAGGCGTTATAATTATAATCCGACAACAGTTTATTTATTTATTTGTTTGTCCGTTTACTTATTTTACACCCTGAATTGACCATGACGTCATCTATTTTATGACTATATTTATTTACAGTTTAGAACAGCGCATCGTCATCACCATCAACCATCATTCACCATTATCTGTCTCTCGTGGAAAAAGCACACACATCATGTACCAAATGTATGATATTATAATATACGTTATAAAGATATGCACAATGTACACCTATCTATTTAACTACTGAGCTACTTTGCACTTCCTTTGCCAAACCAGTAAAAACTGAATCAATGTAAATATCCTACTGAATTTATACGTATGTGCATATTGCCCTTAAAGTTCCACATTAGGATTAAACATTAAACACAAAAATTTACTGCCGTACAGTCAAAAGTCCAAACTCGTTATAATTTATAATTTATAATATTATCCAAAAGCTCCAAATTCCAAATGCTTAAACTATGAATTTTTATTTGGTTTATGGTTTATACATGAATTCTAAATGCAAAATATTACTTATGATTTTCTAATTAATTATTTCGTGCTAAAGCTCATGTACTTTGAATTATAATCAATTTCTCGACTAGTTACGGCTGTTGGCAAAATGTGTTGTGCTGTATGTTGTAAGTATTATATAATAATATTTATTATATATTTTAAGAACAATGGAAAAAACATTCTCCCGCAACACTAATACGTAATAATGGATACATGAGTTATCAGTACTTGTACAATACAAACATCAGTCATATTTTATGACTTTTTTTCTAATGATTATCCTTTGCTTTGTCGTCTTGTAGACGTCGCCATTTATTGTCTTGGAGGCCGTAAAGGCCATCACCTTTATCCCACTCCATTCCGTCCAACTAAACTAAACTTTGAACGCCGTACTTATTTATCCTTATTTGTTTTTACATTCTTTGGGCTCTGGTTCCAAAGTCTCCTATCCTATTTTGAGGAACCCGAAGGGCCTTTCTGCTTCTACCTTCTCCTGTCTTGAGCAACGTCATTATCTCATAATAGAAATACCTCAACATTCAGCACAAGTATTTATGTAAGTTGACCAGCGTATTAAATAATATTCATGAGTCTAGAGTCTAGAGTCTAGAGTCTAGAGTCTACGTGTCTTATGTCTTTTATATGGTACATATGGGAAATTGTATATGTGGGCTTTTTTGAGAACTAATGAGAGTTGAAAGGCTCAAGAATATTTTTACTATCCAAAATCCAAAATCCAACGTGTTGAATTTTCTTCCTTTTTCAGAAAAACTAATTCCTCTAATATATTTACTACGCGCAGTAAAAAGTATGGAAATTGAAACTAAGCTTTATAATTAAAAGCTGGTCCGTCAATTTTCCATCAATGTTTTCCTATTTCTAGTAAAAACTTAGACAAAACAAAATGAGTAGACCATTATATTTAGCAGGCTAAAACCATTTATTCAAAATGAGATGCATCCTCATTAAGCTGCATACAAAGAAAGATAATAGAGAAGAGATACGCAATTTGTAGGATTATTGATCATGTTCCATAAATTTTTGTTTTTTGTGGTTATGTACTATATTTTATATTTCATGATATTTACACATTCTGAATGAGCTTACTCTCCGATATGGTGCTAATTCGTATAGACAATTTTTAATCATATCCGACGACGATGCATACGCTTTGAAATTCGAGATTCCAGATTCTATATCGGACTAAATGCTAAACTCTAAATCCCAAAGTACTTGAAAATCATTATTATCATCAAAATCACCACAATAGTTTGAAATGATTCAGGGAAAGGTTTGTAAATAAACACAACACACACGTTTGCACTCAATCCTCGTCCATCAGTCAGCAGTCAGCAGTCATTCATTCATTCATTTATTTATTTCAGCCCGTCACCTGTAGAAAAGGCCTATACAGGAACAGATGCACTATGTAATTGTATTGCATGCTATACGCTATATACGCTATATTATTATGCATATCGCATGTGGATATGTGGATTGTGGAAATGATAGGAATTATAGTTGTAATGATAATAATGGTCCTCCAGGCGACATTAGCTAATTAGGTCGCTCGTTCACACCATACCAAAACCAAAAACAACCAAAAGCAACTCCAGCTCTTCATACTTTAACCCTAAAACTATTTCACCTATTTTTTGTTGCTCTTTCTTCTTCTGTTTCTCTCTCTCTCGCTCTCAACTCTCAATATTTTGTGTTGTTGAGCTTTTATGTCGTCCTCCTTTCCTCTCCTGAAAGAAATGAAGAGTAAAAAGTACCAATTGAAGTTAAATGGTAAAATGAGAAACATAATACAAAAAGACAAGAGAAAAAAGCAAAAAGTCATACCTAATCTAAAAAAAGTTTTCTGTTGGAGTTTCAATGTACATTTTACATGAAGGAGCATAGTGCTGTGTTTAATACGTAGTACATACTAAAGCAAAGCAAACCCGTAGTAAAGTATGAGTTATATACATGATAATATTCATAATATAGTATTTGTGCTTTGTAATCTGGAACTCGTAGTCATAATATAACATAAAATAGATGGTATTTTGTATTTTGGAATATGTAGTTTTTGTATCGTAGAGTTTGTAGCTGGAAAAAGTAGAAAGCGAAAATCTAATATTTTTTGATACAAACTACAAACAGCACTCTCTCCATCAACTTTATACACTTACCCTTCTGACATTCCTTCTTCTTCTTCTTCTTCTTCTTCTTCTTCTGGTTCTCAGACATGGACAATCTACATTTATTTACAAACTTGTAGATTTTCTCTGTCCTACCTGTCAAAAAGTAAAGTAACATGGATTGTACTTTGACGTGTGGTTCGACTTCCAGAACACCCCAACCAAATGAAAAACATACAAAGGCCAAAGACAGAAAACAGAAAGAATGAGAAATCACATCAAACTGATAGAGTAAATGTTAAATGCAGTAACTATTGACTATTGACTATTGAATATTTTGACTTGCCTTTTTTCTCCAACTTTACCTTCATCATAACATTCATAACTTGTGGCGTGGAGAGCAGAAGTGTATGTATTTTAGGCAGTGGATGCTCCTGGTTGCTGGTACATATGTTGTGGCTTGGCATTGTACATTATGCATTGTATTTTGTCAGTATGCCAGAACAATAATCCAACATCCAAAGTTTCCATTTTCTTGGGCAGTGGACACTTGTTTCTCCTTTTTCCATCCTTCTCTCAATCCCTTTTCAGATTTGATACTGTCAATGATAATTATTGTTCTGTGCTCATTTAAGATTTGAGACTGAACTGGTGATTTAATTGCATTGGAAATTGAAATACGAGTGCATGTGCCATGAATTCTGATTGCAGTCCACTTGCTACATGACACTTGACATGTGCACTCAATACTCAATACTCAATATGGTTTTTTTATTCCATAAACTGGACAGTTCTATTTACTAGTTATAATATTAGAATTTGTCCTCCATTTTAATGTTGAATCCACATGTACATAGATTCGTTGTACTTGTATTTATTATCAAAATATATAATATGTTATGCTTGCACTTCTTCTACTTTTGTGTGGATAGTGGATAGCAGTACATTTCCTTCAAATTTTAAATTCCAAATACAGATGTACACTCTGTTTCATTTGACATTTGACGTGTTAAAGTCTGCTGAATGCTCAATGATAGAAAAGCTGATTTTAATTTAAACTTTATCTTGTGATTATTGAGTATGGAGTATTGAGTACACATTTTGGTTACGTGACTGCAAGTGGGAAAGGAGTACAAATTATGAATGAAAGTTGAAAATGTTGGCAAAAAATAAAGCATCAGTTGTGATAAAGCTGATACTTTATGAGTTTTGTGTCACATCCTTCTGATTACAGCGATCCGTAAAAACTAAAGACTTTAGTTTTCATTAGCATTCGCATTCGAATAAATTACAAAGATAGAGAATATTTAGTTACAAGCAAAATCATTAGCCAGATATTCCACTTGCCATTTGTATTGTACGGGGTAAGTTGTACTTAAATTATGCTCCATGTTTCTACTGTCCACTGTGTTCTGTGTGCTGTGTTCTGTGTGCATAGTTAATTTAGGCACAACAAGTGTGAATGAATTAAGTAGATGAGCAGTCAAATTAATTTATCTCTTTTATTATATGTTTCATGCTTCTTATCAATGACTACGTCCACCACATTTCTCGCTTCTCGCTCCTTTGCTCTTCTCTCTTCTGTCAATACTCAATACGTAGTCAATATCACAGATGGAAGATATTATAGCAGATCTCAAATCTCAGATCACAGTACAAAGGCCGAGGAGCGCTGTAGAAAGGGTCAATCGACCAGAAATTTTGCACTTGTCATGAAGTGTGGAGATTTTTTTTATGCTGATCAATAAATTATGCTCTTGTCACCTTCCTCTTTTTCTCCTACTTCTTCTTCTTCTTTTTGTATCATTCTGTTTCTGTTGCTGTTGGTCATTGGTCATTCATTTCAAAAGTTCTCGCCATAATGTGATAATCACATCTACATTCAACATTCATCTCATCATTGACCCAGGCTAAAGACTAAACTGCTAAATGCTCAAGACTCAAGACTCAAGACTATATCCACTTTATTAACCCACAGTGTTTATTATGAGATGTGGAAATCTATTCATATCATGATGCTGATGCTGATGATAATGACCATCAGTAAAATCGCATCGCAAGGGTCATAATTTATTATACAACTTTTTAAATCATTCACTAATTAATTATCATGTGATCATTCTCATCCCGTCTTTTTCTTTTCTCGTTTATACATTTTTTATGCATGGTTGCAAATGCCAAAATCCTTTTTTCTAAATTGAAAATAGAAACACATTTTTTTGCAGGTTGTTGTTATTTTTTTTTCTATCGTCTGAAATCTGAATAAGATTTTTATTTGAATGTTTTATTTTCTGAAGCGTTCCTTTTGCACTGATCCCAATTATTTATTGTGTCTTTGTTTGTGTGCGATGTGTATTTTATTGAGTAGTTCTAATTTCTAATTTCTAATGATACGGCTCTACAATTAGATTTGTTATGTGTGTAAGGAGTAACGTGGAATTTTTTGTTTAGCTAGATTTTCAGTTTCAGTTCACCAGTAGCCTTCAAAGAAATAGATCAGCAGGCATTCAGTTTGGTGCCTTGTTTGGAGACGGAGACTCTAAACTCTAAGACAAAACCCAAGAGAATACCAAATACAAAGTATATGCAGAAACATTATGTGATATTACGATTACGATACACAAAATACACAATAAATAAATGAGTAAAAGAAAAAGGAAGAAAAAGGGAAAAAAATGAGTCTTATGTTATTGTCGCAGCAGGGGCTGAGAGACAGGACAGGACAAGACAAGACAAGACGAGGCAGGGTCAGTCAGACCATCCGAGCCAGCCATCCGATATTCCTCTGTACCCTGTTCCTTGTATGTTGTAGAGTCAATAGTCAATTTCAATAGTCCATAGTCCCACACGATGAAGAGCAACTTCAGGCGGTCTCTCAACCATTTTTCCGGAAATCTGCAGACAGAGTTCTCTGTATTTATCCAAACTTCTCTCTGCGTGTGTCTCGAGTCTCGAGTCTCGGGTCTCGATTTTTGAGCCTCTACGTCCTACAGATTACACAAGTCACCAGGACCAAACTTACCTTTTTTCTTGCTTTCCCAAAATTGTGCATATTTCCCACACAGATTCATACGTAACTTTTGTCTTTTGTCTCATTTAAAATTAGGAGAGAAATACCAAATATCAAACTAAAACAGCAAAAACAATATAAAAGCGAATTCCGAAGCCATTGCCGTCAGCCAGTGACAATCCTTCATTTTTATCTTTCCGTTAGACTTTTGAAAATTTTGAGACCTGAATCTTGAGTTTTGAGTTTTGAGCACTGTTAGACAATAATGAATAATGAATCCGCTCTGAATTATAAAATTATGCATAATATTATATTGAAAACAAATGTTCCCACTTTCCGTGCATTTGTTATTTGCTATTTGTTGGGCATTCAGTCTTTGACTTGGAAATTGAATGAATTTGGCTCATTTAAAAAAGGCCTAAACGCAGTATCAAGTGCAGAAAAATTCCATGTTCAATGTTCAATGTTCAAGATTCAAGAGGTTGGTGAAAAAGAGTATTTGAAATTTGAATTGTGAATTCATGACAATAGTTTATCTGGATTGGATGGGATTCGTTGGATGTTGGATGTTTGATGGAGATTTATTGAGAAAAACGTCAAAGTGTGGATAATATATGGATGTAAACAGAAGCAGGAAAAAATGCGACTTGAGGCTCAAGACTGACGACTCAAGACTCCACCCGAAAATCCTCAAATCGCCGTCCTTTCCATCCATATCTAATCCAGTCTCTGTTATTTTTCCCTCTCTCTCTTTCTGCTGCCTTCTTTTTTATTCCTTAATCTTCATCACCTCGTTTTTCTTCAAAATCCAGTTTGAACTTTGGTAATTTATCTCATTTGGCGACGTTTTCAAGGGATAATTGAGAATGAGATTGTTTCTTCGCTGTTCATTCCTCTGTCTTTAGTATACATATTTCTGTATTTAATATTCTCCGTTCTCTCTATTCCCGTGACATTCTCGCTTCTCGCTTCTCCTTTCTTCACCTGAACACTGAACACGGTCGTAGGTATGAGGAATAAGCAGTAAGCAGGATTTTATGATACATGTTTTTACAAGTCTGTCTTCAAGTTGAAACTTTGAGCTTTGAGCAAGTCTACAATAAAATATAAAATGTATTACATTATTCTTTATGTTTTGTGCTGCGTACAATGTGCAATGGACAAGGTACAATGAAAAAGCAATAACTCTAATTGCTATTGATGAGAGGACGAGCGTAGTTTTGTTTTGTTTTGTTTTTTACCTTTGCCATTATTATATTGCCCGTTGTTAAAAAAGTTGATGGTAGAAAAAGGCTAGTAGTTGTCTAGTTTGCGAGTTTCTCGGATCAGAATTTTGGATTCTCGATTCTCGATCATGTTATAATGTTGATGGTTGATGATTGTGGACTGTGGATTGTGGATTGTGGAGACAGTTTTGTTCAAAAGTACAAGAAGACAGGGAAATAATGATGTATGAAAAAATATGTTATTGGACTCATATTTAAGTATTTACAATCGACACGATTGTCCTTTACCACTACACTTGAATTATTATTTGACAATCCTCCACAGACCACAATCCACAATCCACAAAAGACATAAAAACACCAAGGAACAGAGGAGAAAAGTTGTAGAAAGGGCCAAGAGACAAATGATACAGCAAAATATTTGTAATACTCGAATCTTGAATCAATTACACTGAGCTGGAATCTACAGTTTAGAGTTTAGAGTGTCAACTCAAATCTGAAATCTTAATGATCAGCAATCAGCAGCTTTTGGCTCCTTGATTCTAGACACTTGAATGTTGACATTTGGAATGGTCTCTGACATTTGACGATTGACGATTGACTGACTACTAACTGCAGTGAAATTGACAATTGATAAAAGTTCAGCCTACGACAACATCTCATTCCTTTAGTAATAAGTACATTGTAATTTTATTAGTTTTAGTTGAGTTGTCCTAGTCATTTTGTCTCTCTCGTCCATTTCACAACACACAAGTATTTTGTAGAATTCATCAGGAATCAAGAAAATTTGCATCAACTATCAACTTATTACATCCACAATCTAAAATCTACACAGTAAACACGGAGCTATTAGTTGTGAACGCATAATCATCATCAACAATCAACAATCGACATCAACATGACCAAAACATAATGAGTTACTAATACTCCGCAGTTAAACAAAATATCTCCTTTCTGCCTACTGTCTAAGATGTGTAGAATGTAGATTGCAGATTGCAGATCGATTGTAGTCTGGTATTTTGTAGCCAGAACAAGAAACAAGTGTCTTTCAACGCAGAAAAAATGTCAACCAGCACAAAACACAAAACACAATGGAAAATGGACAATGAACAATGAACAAAGACCTGTAAATGTTTTGAATATTGAATATTATTTATAATGAAACAGGGTCCACATTCTCCATTCCCTGAAATTTGAAGGCTCTTTTCTTTTCTTTTCCCTCCTCTCTGCTCTGTAGCACCAAATATCAAATGTCAAGTGCTGAATTGAAATGTATCGGGTTCAGAGAGAAGCAGAATTTCAAGTGCAGTCCACAGATGCCATGTACAATGTACAATGTACATTGTACATGAGATGGGAAACAGAGATTTGTGATCCACTCATTTAATTTTGATCCTATCTGATTTTGCTACTGTGACCAGTGACCAGGATGATGATGAGATTGTAAACTGTACTTCTGTACTTTTATATTAACATGAATCAAGTATGCGTCTCTACAGAGAGAATGTGACTTTTCTGTGGATACATAACATTTTACATTGGTTGGAACTTGGAGTTTGGAAGTTGGTAGCCACAATAATTATCCAAGGAGAGTCATAAAAATGAAGATGGAGTAAAAAAGATGAGGATCAAGATGAAATGAGAGACAAATTCCAATCCATGGATTTACATGAGGTATAAAATAGCACCGAGACAGCTACTTCGTCCTCTTTTTTCTATTAAATACAACTTCAAGTATTTTGTATCAATAGATCATCGAGAAAAAATAACTCGACGAACAATTGACAATCAAAAATGAACAAGTTATTTTTTCATTTTTGAATTCTTGAGTTTATGCTCCTTTTTATTTAAAAATTAGACAAAATTGGAACAAGATATTTTCAGAATCTTATAATTTATAAAAATATGATCAATCATGTTAATTTGTGCATAAAAATATTTTGGAAATTTTAAAAGTCTCCTGTATCAAAAGTTTCTTTTGTTTGGTGTTTGGTACATATGTTGGCATTTTGAACGTTGAGCATTGTTCATAAGAAATTAGAGGACTAGTTACTAGTGTATTTGTTATTTGTGTATGTGCATGTGCATGTAAATTAGAGGGCAAATACCAGTTTTTGCTCCACAGTTCATAAAATTATAAAATACAGAAGCCTGAAATGAGCTATCAAAAATATGTACAACGTACATTGTGGATGAAGGCGCGAGGTGCTGTAAAGCAAAAGACAAGATGATGCATATAAATATTTATGTGTGAACGGAGTAGGGAGAGAAAAAGAAGAGTTAAATTGAAAGATGAAATTATTGAACGGTGTGATGAACAAAGTAGTCCAGTCTACAACCATGTTGTTACTGCCATTACTATCATGACTTGTCCTCAGAACTCTTGGATCTTGGATCTGGTATCTGGTATATTATGTAAAATGCTCGTGTAGAACTGAGAAGAAGGAAAAAAGAGGAATTACATTACACGGGATTGGATTGGATTGGATTATGAGGATGCAAAGTTGTTGGTCGTTTATTCATAAAATATATGTTTGGATGATAAATCAGAGGAGATGATGATAATAGATCAAAATTAAAGACAAGCTGACATGCAAGTAATGAGAAGAAGAGAGGGAGGCTCAAGTCATTAGCAGCTAACCAGAAGCGATAAAATATTATTTCTTACAGATCCTCGTCCACTCTCCACTCTCCATTCTCCATTCTCTCTACTCTTGGTTTTTATCCTCTTTACTCCTTACGTATTATATCACATGAGTATTTTATAACACACTCACTCACTCACTTATGATACGCAACACACAACTACAACTAGGGACAAATGTACATGTGCATGGAAAAAGGAACCGGACCGACAAACCCCACTTTTTATCATCATCTCCCTCTTTCTTGTTTCTTGATCTCAAATCTTGAATCCTCAATCATGTGTATTATAAAAACCAAGTTCCAAATCCTTACGCAGTTACCAGATCCCAGCTCCAAACTCCAAACTCCAATCTATTTCATTCTAGATTCTAGATTCCAGATTCCAGAACCACTACATGATTTCTCCCTCTATATCAAAACTGGGATGAGACATGAGACATGATGAAAAAACGTGGAGCTTCATCATGGACAGCACAATCCAAAGGAACCAGGATTCAGGAATACAGATATACGTGAGAAAAAAACAATAACAAAACAAGAACAACTTTGTAAAACGTGCACGCAGAATATTATCATCCTCGATCCTCACCTTATCCATGTCATGTATCCAGAATCTACAATACACACATCATATTTAAAATTTTAGCCCAGGTATAGCCGCAAATCATATCTAATACTGAGAGCTGGAGCTGAGCTCTTTAACGCTACCAAAGTTTTGAGAGATTTTGGATTTCCTCTACAGATAAATATTATTGGTCAAAATTTCAAAAAGTGAATACTCAGGGTAATCTACATTTTGCACAATGTTTTATAATTTTATGCCAACTGACAACTGAGAAAACCTTAAAGTATAAAACTGTTAAAAATCGGTAATGTTAACAACAATTTGATGCAAAACTTCAAAACGTCAGTAGTCGCTGTTCGTTAATCGTTGATCGTGGATAAATCATTATAAGTAATTTTTATCAACTCTTTATGAAGCTGAATAAAATTTGATCTTTGAGCTTTGAACTGGTCTGAAATCTGAATTATTCTAAAAATTTATTTATCACTATAAACTATATCCATTCAATATTGAACCCGATTTTTTTGATACTCATGTTTTTCAATTGGATTTTACTCCTTTTATGTTGTTTTACAACTTACACTACATAATTTAATGAGTTTGCCATTTGCCTCGAATCTCACATCTCACATTTCGTATCTCGGACGTCGTATGTCGTATCCAGATTTACACCTCTTATTTTACAATGTATAATGTCAAAATTACTTTATTTCCTTCATTAGCTTCACATTTCACAGTTAGACCGTGGAGCATCGGCGTCATATAAAATATAAACTCGAGTACACAAAAAATCAGCCAGATACTTATAAAACAATATACTTTATTATTGAAAATGTCATGACTTGACTCCCGATTCCCAATAGCCAATAAAACAATTCCAATAGTGCAAAAGTACTTGTGCTTAACTGCCCATTTTGTTTTTCTTTTTAGATTTTAAAAAGTATTATCAAAATGTACATTGAGCATTCAACAGAGAGGAACAGGGGAAATGAAAAGACTAGAATTTCCATGTAAATTGCAGTCCATGTAGCGCCATCCAGCGTATTCCCATGAGAGGAGCAAGGGAAAGCAATGATTTCTGTTCAACGATGAGACTTTAAAAGCTAAAAAGATAAAAATGTTTGTTTTTTTCAGAAAAAACAGCATAAAGTTCTAGTAAATGGCGTATTCTCAAGTTACTACAATAGTCAGTTGATTTAACATGGATAAAACTTGTTCATCTTTATTCAAATATTCTTTCATTTTGCAACAACAAACATAAACTTTTCATATTCTAGTTTCTAGTATTTTTGTTTCATTTTAAGTGTCCTGTCGGCACTCGGCACATTGGAAATTGAAAAGTCTAAGGCCTAATAAGCCCACTATGATTTATAAATATGGATTTTGTAATCCACGATTTACACCTTCAGTTTGTAAATAAAATTTGTCAGCTTGTGGACTTTCAACTCTCGTTAACAATTCAATTATTATGTACAACAAGAAATAACAAATAACAAACCTCAACTCATCTTTTCAGTCTATGAATTGTAGAAAAGTGTAAAATATAAAATGTACAAAACACTTTGATTTTGAGCTTGTGTTCAATGTACAATGTACGCACCATTCAAAATAGAAGTGATTACATTTTTTTAACGTAGGTAGCAAAGTCTTTTGCCTGTTCCCTGATATTTTACACCTTAGAATAACAAATAATTACATTTTAACCATCCCATCATATTTAACATTACATTAGTTAACAGTTGACAATAGAGTATTCACAAGTAGATTAAACGTGCGGTTTTTTAGTGACACGTCTCACAAATCATAAAAACAAACCACGTAGAAGAAGAAGAAGAATTTTTCAAGTATTTAGTCAACGTTTTACAGTTTGATATTTTTTAATGTCATCATTACGAAGTATATTGTAGCAAATAATATTTTATATTTTACACAGACACTTGAAGTTTTACATTATGACATTTACATTGTAGAGATATTTTTATAACTTGTACAGTTTTTTGTGGTTGTTTATAGTTTATAGTTTAAACTTGATGCAATATACAGAGAAGCTCAGTCACTAAATATTAAATATTATGTCAGAAACATTTGTTTTTTTTTGTTTAAAATGTTTAAATAGTTTAAAATCTGTTTACATGCTGTACAACATTTTTTGTGTTTTGTTTTGTAAACCTTAATTTTAGTTCAGTTCTTTTTTGGTACAGAATAAAAAGGAGAAAATATAAAATATAAAATAGAGTTTGATTTAGGTTTTACATTTTTGGGTTTTTACTTTTTACGTGTTACAAAAAAAACTTTTCACGACGCGCAGACAAGGAAATGTGTAGCGTTAATTTTATTTTCTGTTGTATTCTTCGCATGAGGTCTGAAGAAAACAACCACTGGAAAATCAAAGAAAATATGCATTTAAAATTTAAAACAAATTGTCTTACTCGTTTGGAATTTAGAATTTAGATACTTTTGGAGTTTTGATTGTTGTTGTTAATTTTGCAATGAAATTTAAAAACTCATGGTGAAAGTAGAACATAGAAAATAAAAGTGTAGGAAGAACTTTGAACTTTGAATTACCGTAGTCGTATCCTCCCACGGATATGCAAAAACGGTGATGCTATTGAAATCCTTCAGTTTGAATAGCACGTGATAGGCGGTAACATCACTGATGCGGACGTGGTAATCCTCAGTTGTGAGAACAAGCGCTTTTAATTCTGTATAAAAATTAACAATCAAATAATCATAATTAAATTTTCAAATTTCAATGAATGATAAAATATAGGAAAAATCAGCAAAAGATGCAAAGAGAAATATCATAAATCATAATATTATGGAATTTGAAAAAAGATTATTTGTGTAATGTGTAATGGGTAAATTGTGTAATTACTTGGGAGTTGTAGAATAGAAGGACGAGTTCTGCGTGCAGCAAGATCATAATTGCGGGCATCTGCTCCTTGGTGCATGGCGGCTGTTCTCAGAGTTCGGTCTCCGGTGAGCACACTGTCAAAATTGATGAGTTCATCTCCGGTGTGAATGGTGATTTTTTCTAGCTCACTGAGAGAGGAGAAGACAATTTCCAGAGCATCTAGTGAATAATTCAGTTCCAAAGTTTTTATTTTGGGGAAGAGTGAGAGCATTCTTGTGAGGACAAGGGGATCAGTTCTATGTTTTGGATCGGGAAGTCGCACTTGTTCCACAGTCATGGAGGGTTTATTCAGAGCGGGAAGGAAGTCGGTATTTTCTCCCTTGAGATATTCCCAGTTGATCATGTGAAATCTTTTGAGGCGCGGGAAATTTTGAGGAAAATTAATTTGATTCATCCTCCAGGCCCATCCCACTTCCGTCTGAGTTGGAGTCATAATATCCAAAGAGACGAGACTCTCCATGCGGGGGAATTTGGGGGAAATCCTGTTGTAAATTTTAATTGGTGCAGGTGGAGGTAAGTCATATGGATCATCAAAATCATGTAGAGGAACCATTTCATGATGTCCATCTGGCGGGAGGAGATCTTCCCATGGAAATTCCTTGTCAAATTTCAACCTTAGATATTTCAATGTGTAACTGCGGCTGGCGAGGAAATCATAAAATGTTTTCAAAGGTGCACCTTCAGCCGTATCCGGTTTCAAGTCAAAATTCCCGAGGGCAATGGATTTCAAAGGTTGTTTCCACTGTGTCAGAGTCCGGAGGATTTGATCTCCGATAAAAGTGTAGTCAAAACTAAATGTGGAGAGGGATTCAAATCTGTTTGTGGGACTTGTGAGGACGTCCACAATATTTATGACGATGGGTTTTTGCACCTTCTTTGCAATGTAGCTGGAAAGAGCCACATTAACTTTTTTTAGCCCTCCACTCGTCTCCAGGATTTCACGCATATTCACAAAATCTGGATCAAATTCATCGTAAAATCGGACAATGAAGGAAATGTAGTCGAGGGATGGGAAGGTCATTCTCCCTTTACGATGACGTCCCGCTTGTCTTGCATCTTTAACACGATCGGGTCGATATGAATACAGGATTTTTAATTTCTTTACGGAGGATTCTTCCTGGATAGTGTCGAAAAATTCACCAAAAGTTTCTAGAGACTCGTCAATTTCATATGAGAGATCAATGTGAAATTTTGAGAAGGGGAGAAGCCTCGTCTTGTCTCTGTAGGTCATTGTTTTGACCAATCTCTTCAGTTTAGCACCTCTCCGATCCCGGAGGAGTTTTATTGGACGTCCAATTTGTCTCAGCTGTTGACTCGCAACTCTCGCCCAAGTACGACACACCAAACGACATGCCTTCAAATCTTTGACGCCCAACCTTGAAAATACACTCTCTAGAATCTGAAACACAAACCAAAACAAAATTCATACAAATTACATACAAAATATCATACATGAAAATATCTTTTTCATTTCTGCAGAAACAAAATCCAAATTCAAAAAAGCTTTGAAAATTATAAAGAAATAAGCACAAGTGTTTAAACTTACATCCTCAAATAAAACACTCCCATCAAATTCAATTTCATCATCAGGATTTTCAGCATCACAAACTGCCATCGGAGCATCCAAACCTGCGGGTTCAGTCATATTTTTCTCTTGTTTTATATGTTTTCTAAAAATGGCAAATTAAAAAAAAGAATATTGCAATTATTAGTGACATGTTTTTTATTGTTGTATTGTGTTCCCAAAACACCTTAAATACCAAATGAACTGGTAACATTTTAACTGTGAATCAGAATTGTAAAATGTAAAATGTATTTTAATCAATCAATGGAAAAATGTAAACAAAACTTACTGAACCTTTAAAACTTGACGATATCTCGTACCTCAAACACCTCAAACGCCCGCCTTTTGATTCATGCAGGAGATTTCCATGTAATTTGATGTACAAAAATACTCCCGATTCACAATCCACAATTGACAAATATTATTCAGGATGAGGAGAAATATTTGAGAGAACTTGCTGGAGGACTTGTGTGTGTAGTGTGTAGTCGGACGAGATGACGATTAAATATTAAACTTGAAATGTGAAATGTGTTGCAGGTTGAAGGAATAGCTTTTAGTTTTTAGCCTCTGGCCCATCCGTCTCTAGATATTAGATATCTATATTGAGAATTGAGAAAGGGAAAAAAGATTAACATTTTTTTAAAAAATACAAAATAACAGTATATTATTTTTCCTGTGTCTTATGTTTACTTGTTATTTCTTATCTATACTAAATTTTATTCTCCATTCTCAAGCAAGTGGCTCTTTTTTTCTGTCCCTATGAACTATTTTTACGCGGTGTTAGCTGGCTCAAATATTATAGGTTATAGGATTAAGCCGTTTAAAATTAAACTACTCCGCACCATTTTCACACCAACTCAAAATCCAAAATCCAATCCAATCACAAAAAACAGTAAAATGTGATAACATTTTAACATACAATATAATGATTTCGTGTGTGCCTCACTTTAAATTTTGAAGAAATTGGAATATAATTATGCACAATATTAAACAATGATACACATAAACGGAGTATACAAGTCAGAACAAACAACAACAGTATTTGTAATTTGTAATTTGTATCCTCTGTTTTCAAACCAATGTACGTGATTATTTTGATTATTTTGGTTGAATTATTGTATTAACGACGTCCCGGTTCAAATAAATGTCGTCACATCCAAATTTTCAAAGTGTTGTTTTTCAAAGGCAGATATACCGAGGAATCAAAACAAAAGATACCCAGTATAGACATACTATATTGAATAAGAATTACACATACATACTACATACGCACACTACGCATTTACCCATTCATCATTGAGAGGAGAAAGAGCATTGAAAACTCGAAATCCTCTTCCCTGTATTTCAATTGAGCAAAAACTTAGAAAAGGTTTCTACTCTTTCGCGTTTCACGTGTACACACCACAAACTCCAAATTGGAAACGCATTAGGTACTTTTTACGGGGAATTTAGGATTTACGATTGGATATTGGATATTGGATTTTAAAAAACGGATTAGAGTGTATTGTTCTTCCTAGGAATAAATGGTTTCAATTATATCTATTTTGTAATCCAAAATCCAAAACAGCACAACAAATAATTAAGCATGTTCAGAATAGAATGGAATCGGAGCCTTACGTTTTCTTTTCCTTGGTTTTCATACTTCATACTCATTCAGTCCAGTTATTTTTGCTTTTCTATGGAAGCTCCGTGGTTTATTTTTAGCAATAATTATTAGAAGTTTGAAATTGAGACTCGAGTCGAGTCTTTTTTGATATCCCATAATCCATAATCCATAAAACATAAATCTCCAATCAAACCAAAAAATAAACAGATAAAAGTCTAATATAACGCACACGGTATAGACTTTAACATTTAAACAATGTAACATAAATATTATGGTTACGGTTAGTTGTTATTTAAAGCACTATTGATACATGTAACCATGGAAATGCTGATTTCCTTAACAGCACATGCATGTGCTGTTATAAGAAAATTACGTCATGACGTGAGAAACAAATCAAAATGACTTTGATTTTTGTACAAGCTGTGAAAAGAACGGGTCAGATAATTTGACTGGAATCGGTTACGTAAACATATTTTGGCTTTGTCTCTGACAATTGACAAGTGAGAGGGGATTTGACTTTAGAATTTAGAATGCTCAATACTCAGCATTAGCACGTACACTCACAATTCATCCGCATTTATAAGCATTATTAAGTCAACTGATTTTTTGGGTGTGCAAATCACGTAACAGATTAAAATTTGAAAATGCAGCTTGCAGTTCTGGTCTCTTCAATCTTCAAATGAGCAGAGACACTTTTACGTCACCCCCTAATTATAATTCAAAGTGTAGAAGGAAGTTGTGAGCATTTGGCATATTTTGTTGCGACCGTGTGTGATGTGTGATTCATGTAGACGGCAGGTAAAGGAGGGTACGCTATGCGTAAATCATTCAAATATTGCACGTCATATTTCATTTCTGTGATTCATGATAGCACATCTGAAATCGGAAGAGATCCGCGGACGAAAGACGTCATTGCATTGCTGAAAGTTGTCATATGTTTAATTGTCTGTAAGTTCAACTCAATCTGCATCAGTCGACTGAATCGACAATAATAGCTGACAGCTGACAGTCAGTTATCAATAATTATTGACCTACAGGTGATTTGAGTTGGTGAACAATTAGCGAGCACACTCATGACTCAGCTTCATCCTTCTTACTAAACAAACAGTAAACAATATTGCGATCTGCAATCTGAGTCTTATCAGAGACAGAGAAACGAAAGGACATTCTTATGAACAAGTAACGAGATAAAAAATAAAAAGATGTGCAAAATGTGAAATGATGTAAGAGCAAAGAGCACTCATAATAATATTATATTACACTTGTTTTTTAATTACTGAATTCCTCTGAATTGTCAAAACAACTGTAATCCTTACACACATCCACATTGTACTTTTCCATCGTAATTTAAATTCTATTCCGGGAAAAAATTAGCATGAGGCGAAAAATAATCTTATTTACAAACACACGTCTTATAAATGCTCCTTCTTCTTTTTACTGTTTACTATTTTGGTTTGAATCTTGTTGTGTACAGTAAAAAGTTATCAACTATAAACTAGCGTGTCCAAAATCCAAAAGGCAGAGCCGATCAAGAATCAAGAATCAACAATAGTCTGTTTTTCTTCAGCATTCATCTACTTTTTTTTCTGTTTCACTCACCCATCAAACATCAAATTTATGTCTGTTTTGTATGAGGAATAAGGAATAAGGAATAAGGAAAAATTGAACTGTAGTCAGAAAAAAACATATCATATTATTTTCCCTCTCTTCGCTGTAGATCTGCTGATAATTCATTATGCTTCATATTTAGTTGCTGTCCAAAATTCAAAATCCAAAGAAACAAACATTTCATTCATGCGAATAGTGTACAAGATACAAAACATAAAGGATGAATGTTGGCTACATTTACATTTACATGTGCTTTGTGTAAGAAAAGGATGAATTAAAAATTAAATTCAATTGAAAGTTATACGAATCACAGATCACAGTATATGATGTATCTCCAATCTCGACTCTCCACATAAAAATGTATATTAATAAAGAATAAAGTGTGTAGAATGCAGACACTGTTAATTGTGATGTTGAGAACTGCTGAGAAAAAGAGTCTGTTTTTCAATGCCACCATAACCAGTTTTAATTTCCAAATATTCTTTTGCATGTGGAAAGTACAGAATACAGAATACAGAAAGAGCTTGAAAGATGAGAGAGATGAAAAGCGGAAAGATAACGTTTAATGTTTTACCACTGCTCAATATTTTTGCATATTTAAATTAGATATAAATGATATTTTGTAGTAAGACTTTGGTTGCTGCTCGTAATACTTGATCCTTGATAGTTGAGTTCTTATGTCTAGTTAATAATCATGAAATACATGGCACATCATTTCATTCTTAAGGATCGCTATCTCGCTCTTTCATAACAGCAGCATCTGTAATTTCTATGTGTATTTTCTATTTGGGATTTGGACAGTGTGTCTTTGGTCTTTGTGTTTTGTACTTTGTATCTCTTTGCCTCTTTCAATTTTCACTCTCCCTAAGACTCATGATCATACAACAATGTATTACACATTACGCATGGTGATCTTTAATTTATTGTGATTGTTGGACAGGACCACAGACTAGAGACTAGATTCAAGTTCAAGTTCAATTGCGTCAAGAGTCAAGAATCAAGACGGCGAACGGAGATCACATACTCAACACTCAACACTCAACAGTCAATACAATTTTATTTGACGTGCTTTTATTCTTTTTATTACAACTTGAAAGTTTTTCTTGCTCCAAGTTCCAAGTTGCAAGTTGAAATAGTTGTTTTGATTTGCCCTTTGTATTTTTTTATTACTTTTGAGAGTGGAAATTAATATCAAAGTTTTTGTATTCTTTTAGTCACATGTGTAACATTTGTTGTGTCGTGTTGTTTGGTGTACCAGAGTTTTAAATGCCATTTACAAATTACAAATGTAGTGTAATTCAAGGTGACAAACAGGAGATAAAATAAGTACATTTATGTACTAGAAACCATGAGTCAGTAATAATGAGGAATTTCCCTGTGACAAAACTCCAAACTCCAAACATTGTCTGATACACACATGATGAGAATCAGACAAAATACCAGCTTTGCTGCAAATTAGATTCTGTTTATTTTCTATAAAATCAGACGACAATGAAGAAACCTTTTCTTTGTTTCCTCATTTCTCTCTTTGTCTTCATTGTAGCTGTGATATTTCTTGTCCTTTCGTCTTTTCTTCCACGTGCGTTTGATTAGAATTTTTTAGTACTTACAACAAATTACAAATGCTAAAATGTAACTGTTGACTGTAATAATTGTAAACAAGTTAAATTAATTATCAAGAAATTAGAGTAATAAAACTGTAACATTTTTATTTTATGTAGTGAAAGATGAGTCCATCACAATGCCGACTCCTTCTCCCAATCCAAATTCAAATTCATATCCAAGCTCCACTGATGAAGATGGAATTGAACAACTGTCAACCGTTTTTCCTAGTCAAAATTCAATTGATGAACCTGTGAAAGACTGGAAATATGCGTTAAATTTTCTCATGCCAAAACTTGAGGATTGTGGACACGGGGACAAAATTTCCACGTTTCCAACCAGACGGAGGAGCAAGCGGCTTGTCGGCGGAGATGAGGTTGAAGATTCAAATGCATTTCCTTGGATCGGACAAATTGGCTACAAATGTGAGAACTCTACTTTCTTGAAAAAATTCTCGTCACTAAAATACAATATAAATGAAAACTAAAAGTTAAAAGTGCCTGATGTTGTTGATTCTTGTAGATGATGAGCAATCTGATCCAGTTTATGGTTGTGGCTGTTCGTTGATATCCTCAAGATATGTGCTAACCGCAGCGCACTGTGTAAACCGTACATTAACGTAATAAATAATTAAGACAATTTTTTAACAGTGCAGAAGCAGAAGCAACAATAAAATAATCATTATGACCACAAAATAAATAATTTCAATCAATTTTATTTATAATGTAAATGCAGCTCGCGTTTTTCTGTAAAACTCCGGGCAGAGTCTGAAATTTTTAAAGTGGAACAAATTACAATTCATCCAAAGTACAATAAACAAAGTCCGGGTGGCAGGATCCACGATATTGCTCTGATTCGCTTGTCCAGACCAGCTCAACTTTCCAAAACCGTCTGCCTGCCCTTTACAAAACATTACGGCTTAGATGGAAATGTATTTCAAGTTGATTCTGGACTGGTCACTGGATATGCAACAACTGGATCAAGTAATATCCACAATCCACAATTCAATTAGCATAATTCCAGTCATTATTAATTCCGCGATTTTTTTCTCTATAATCTTCTGTAGCTAACAGTTTTTTATTTATTTTATTTCTGTTGTTGTTTGTTATGCTACATGAATTATTAATTCATAAAAACTGAAAGATGTCTCACAAACTGGGAGTGAAATGGAAACTAGTCCAACTTTACACCAAGTGAATTTATCTGTCGTTCCGAATGGCCAGTGTAAAGAATTCTATACAAAGCAAAATGATGTTCAACGCTTCATCACACCTGCTCAGGTATAAAATACAAAATGGACAAAAATCTGTCATTTCTCAGCCAAAATTCAAACACAATTATTTCTGAAATTCTACGTGGGATGAAAAATACAAATAAAAACAGTAAATTATTATTGTAATATTTTTCTTGGCTCAAGTTTTGTGCGGGCAATGAGATTGGAAAGGATTTTTGCAAAGGAGATTCTGGTCAACCATTTCTTGTTCAAGTTGATGGGAAATATTTTCAGCGAGGAATCGCGTCTTTTGGTACAAAATTATGTGGTTTAGGACATCCTGGAGTTTTTGTTGATTTATTATTCGAAACCACTCGACTCTGGATACTACAAACAATACGAGATTGACCGAATGACTGAATTTTGGTTTATTTTCAAACCTCTGCTAAATATGTACAAAATATAAATGCATAGGTACTTTGATATTTGATCAATTTATTCCTTCATAAAGTGTGATGCGTATAAATTGTAAATTGTAAGACGACAAAGAATAAGTGTAATAATAAGAAATAATAATAATGATTGATAATAAATTGATGGTACAAAAAAAAACAAACAAACAATCACCGCTAACCGTTAAATGCTAACTACTGTTCATATCACGATTCACAACTTCCCAAAGAAGCTGAAGCCATTCATAGGTGAGGAAAACACAACCGTTGACGGGAAAAGCTCGGACTGACAGAGGCCAAAATCCCCGAAAGAATCCTTGAGCTCCATGAGCTTTGTAAACTTGACTTATGCAGTCAAAAATACCTTTGTACTTGGGTGACTTTGGATCATCCGCTTGCAATCTGGACTTGACAACGTCCAATGGAATTATACTCCACCAAGATATTGTACCTGAAATTATATAAATGATATTTATTTTGTCGCTCGTATTATTTATCATTTGTAATTTGTATCAGTTAAATAAATGGATAAAAACACTGAAAAATTCAAAGTATTTGCTCTTTTATTTCTGGATTTCTCATCCGTACCAGAAAATCCACCAGCGAGGAAAGCAAGTAACGAATTGGACAAGTGAGCCGAGTAAAAGCTCCCAAAATTAATATTCAGTCCATCCGAGACATTTTTAAGGTGATCCGAGAAGAGTTCATACATTGTAATGTACAATCCGAATGCAGGAACGTCTCTACCTTACAATAATAATTATCTTAAAAATTGAATCCAGTACATTTTTTCCCCTTTCATCTTTCATCAACCATAAAATTTTAGAAATCAAATATCAAATATGGTAGTTTCAATGTAAAATGCACTGGGGCATTTGAATTTTGAATTGTGATTGATACACACCTTATTGTCATTATTCCGATGCCTTGATACAAGCCTCGGACTCCACGCTCTTTTAAAATACTTCGAACCACGTGAGTGGGACCCCCCATTTTGAATCCATGAGCTTGTAACTTGACCTTGATCAAATCAACTGGACAGGCAAGAACCAGCTGAACTAAACCACCTGCACATCCTGAGACATAAATGTCAAAGTATGTTGCTCTCGAACCCTAAAAAAAATAACAATATTTAAATTTTCAATATTTTATATTCTGTATTGCACATTTTAAATTATTTATAAATAAAACTGAAAAATAATATATACAAAATTTGCATTTTGATGTTTGATTTTCGAAAATAAGTATGTTTTCATATTGGAATTTTGTCTAATCTTACTGGATTCGAAGAGTTAATATCACTTTGATTTTGATTAGTATCCACTGCAAATTTTGCGTGGACATGTTTACTGTAATTTTTGTAGTCAACAATGCAATTTAATGTCTGGCCATAAATCCCAAAAAATATGGAGTTCAGAGCTCCACTTGCCACAAGCGGAAAGGAAAGGCCACGAAAATATCCTACGTTGTTTCACCATAAAAATTGTCATTGATTATAATTTATAAATGCTGTTAATGAATGGTGAATTTAACATTTAAATTATATTGAACAAGGTTATTAAAAAATTATACCTTTGTATCCATCAGTTTTGTAAATACTCTTAATCGACTTGAGCATCCCAATCCCTTCATTTTGCTGCTGGACTTTGATCGTGTCAAACGGATGACCAACAGCAAGTCCAACCATACCTTGAAAAATTAACCACAATTATTATTGCACTTTTACACAAATTTTTATAATTATTTAGAAATAAAAAATGTACTTTTTTTTATATAAAAGGCAAATTACCAGAAACACAACCCGCAAAAAATTCGCCCATTGTGCAGTTGAATTCCCATTTGTCACGAGTCACGATAAATCAATCCGTGTATTTCTCATTCGTTTCGTTTGTCGTTTGTTCAACCAGTGAAAAACAGAGATTCATCCTTATTCACAGTATAAAAAGTAAAACTTAACACTTAAAAATCTAACGATTGTTGATAAATAAAACAAATTAAAATGATGCGAAAGAGGAAGTTGATTTTGCAAAAGTTGGTTTTCTTTCCATGTCCAATGTCCAATATCACATGTCACATTTTAATACATATTTATCATATGGAACAGATTTTTACTCCATAATCTCCTTTGATTTGATTGATTCAGAATTCAGGATTCATTCAGAAATCACAAATGCCAAATGTGTGGCACATTTGCTGAACTATAATTTTATCACAACTCGCCAGCACAATTTACAACTTTAACAGCACAGCAAACAGGAGCTACAAACTCTACTGATAAAATAATGAGCATTTTAATAAATGTATGGAGCATGGAGACTAGGCATTAACTTTTGAGTTTGTTTGAATATAAAACAGGATAAAACGAATTCCACGTCTTGATCTCACTCTCACCGCGTGTGTAAACTGTAAACAGTGAGAAGTATAGATAATAGATATCAGAGCTAAATATACAGCGGAATACAAGTGTCAATACTAAATATTAATACACAGGACTCAAAACTCCAAGTTGACTTCTTTTCTCTGGTGCTTACTTTGTACTTGCGTCTACATTCTATATAAAATATTTTACTATGCTTTACATTTTACATAACGATTGTAGGATTAAGTATTACACGTTGTGTGTTGGACACTGTAGTAAATTGTAGACTGCAGTGTCTATTTCATCTATGGGTCAGCATTTTATGATGGGATGTATACGGCCTTAAAGTGGACAAAATAATATAAATATGATATAAGTGCATACTAAGAATAAAGACGATACAGACAGAAAGCAGGATGATAGATAAGACGGAGCCGAGGGTAAAGTTCTGCCTTGGAAATTGAAAATCCAATGGACATGTCCCTCATGAAATCTGTGTTTTGTACACACTTATGTACGTACATTTGGAATTTGGAATTCAAAATACAGAACGAATAGTGTGTGTAGTATAAAGTATAAAGTGTGTACACAATCTACAATGCATAAACACAAGATTGATGGTGATAATTATTGGAAAATGGTAAATGCAAATGGTAAGATGAGGTTCAAGGGAATATGAAATAAACGGGTCAGAAACATTTTCACTTACATTTTAAAAGGTTGTACAATGTACATGATACATGATATATGAAATTACACACCCATTCAAGAAAAAAATATGAGCGACCAGTGAACTATGATAATAATTATTGATTATAGGTAAATAATAAATAACAGTAAAAAGCATGCAAAAGACCAGAGATGTCAATTTTTACTCTATATATTTTTAATTAGTTTATTTTTTGATTTTCTACATACAAACATTCTTCTTTGAAAAATGTATGAAATACAATCTGAATAGTCAATACTCAGTATAAAAATACTCTGCGTAAAAATTAAAAATGCAATTTGATCTGAAATCTGAATTTCATAGTTAATTTTTTTAGTCACTTGAACGTAAAATGAATTAATTAACTATGAATTCAATTCAGCAGTTTCTATTGACGAAGACTATCGATAATCGATATTAAAATATGTTGGTCAGTATAATATTTCATATTTATATTGTATTTTGTATTTTGTATTATTAACTCAATTCATTGTCGTTTAGATAACTGAGAAGATCCTTTTGAGTTACGAATCCAAGGAAAATTTCCTTCTTTGGTGCATCAACTGTAAAAATACAACAAAATAATAATCACGAATTAGAAATGAGTCAACTTCTATATCAAAAATCGAAAATCGAAAATTTTTGTATTATTTACGGGAACAATAAAACAGGTTTATTTTGCAAGGCGCAAAGGTCAAGTACCTGGATTTTTCACAACGGCAACAAACGGATGAGCTTTAAGAAAGATACTTAATTTTCCTAGATTCACATCAGCTTTTGCTCTTTTAAATTGTCTTTGAATGGCACTTGATGACACAGGAGTATTTTTCTCAAGTTTCCCTGTCTTGGACAAAAGTCTTCCCATTAAACTGTCCAGAGTTACGACTCCGTCCAAGAAACTACATGAAGGAAAAAATGACAGGCGAAACTTTAATTCAAATTCCTTAGACAAAATAGTTTTATCAATTCATCAGTTGAAATTGTTATCAGATTTCTACTGTTCTGTTCTTACCCATCTTTACCGATCACTGGAAGCAGATTCAAACTGCTGTTCTGGAGTAAATTTATTGCTTCTGAGACGGTTGTTTCCGGTGAGATTGAAGAAGTGGGTTCAATGAGGAGCTTAGGCACAGTCGGGAGCAAAGTATTCCACCAGGACGGATATAACTGTTGAAACTGATCTGAAGGGAAAAAATCTCTTTCCATCATCCACTGATCGCTGAGGAATTTGGTCATGTAGTTACGAATAGAGTCTGGAATGATTACGACACAACGAGCACCAGCTCCGAGTCCAGCCTCTTTTATTGCTTTTATAGCTCCAGCTACTGCGGAACCCGTCGAACCACCTTGATCATAATTATGAGAAACAATTATTATTTCGATTGTGTGCCGTTTGGTGATAATATGTAAAACAAACATTCCTTCCTTTATTATCTATATCGAATGAGTGAATGCAAAATAAAATTTAGACTGTACCAACGAGAAGTCCTTCATCACTGATGACACGCCGTGCCATCGTCAGAGAATCCTTATCACACACTTTCACCCATTTATCAACCACGGATCTATCTGAATTTGGATAACAAAATGATGAAAAAATATACTTAAAACTGCCAAAAAACAGAGAAAAATCTTTTGCTTATTCATATTTTCGGTTGTCAAATTTACCTAAGCATTTTGGTACGAAATCATGACCAATTCCTGGACAAACAATTAAAATTCATGCAAATTTGATTAGTGCTTATTTCGATTAGAATAAACTTCATGAATCCTGGTTTTATTATGTGTATGACCGATTGGCTAAAATCAAATTACTATACCTTCAATTTCCCAGAATTTTCCCGGGTTTTCATTTAGAACTTCAGGAAGTGCCATAATTGACCCTAAAATTTATTCATTAAATTAATTAGTGAAAGAATAATACTAATAATTGTTTTTTTGTGTCATTCATGGCAAAATAAAAATAAATTCAAACCTTCTGGATCTACACCAACAATTGTACAGGATGGACACTTTTCCTTGAATTTCCTTCCAATGCCAGTAATTATTCCACCGGTTCCAACTCCAATGACAATCATGTCTAAACGACCATCACATTGATCTAGGATTTCCTCAGCAGTTTCAGCATAATGTGCGTTGGGATTTCCATCATTTGCATATTGGTCCAAAATGTATGAGTTTGGAATTTCTTTAACAAGTCTCTCAGCAGTACAAATATGAGAGTCTGGGTGGCCAAATGGAGTATTTGGAGTTCTAATTATTGTAGCTCCAAGTGCATTCATAGTGTCCATTTTTTCAGCTGACATTTTCTCGGGCATTACTAAAATGCATTTGTAGTTCTTGACAGCACATACCATTGCAACTCCCACTCCTATGTAGAAAATATACATAAAATTATGTACACACGACATGAAAATCAATCACACTTCAACAGTCAATCGATTGATGCGTACTGCTACCTGCTATGCGTACACATAATATAATGATGTGTAATGTATTTTTCTCATGATAAAACTTTGTACGGGACACAGAATAGAGAACAGAAAACAAAGCCCAATTTTTACCTGTATTTCCACTAGTTGGTTCAATTATAGTAGATACGCCGGGTGTTATAAATCCAGCTTTCTCCGCATCTTCAATCATTTGTATCGCAATTCTATCCTTGTGAGACCCTCCAGCACTAAGAAATTCACATTTTGCCAACAGTTCACACTCAATTCCTTCTGCTTTGGGTATTTTGTTGAGTCGAATCATTGGTGTATTTCCAACAAAGTCGAGAACATTTTGCAGAATTTTCAATTTCTCGTTGCTCGTGGATGTAGACATTTTTCAATACTTTTTAATGACGATTGTAGCTACAATTTTAGTTCTAAGGAATAAAATTAGATATCATAATAATAGATAATAGATTATATGATTATGAATATCATAATAAATGAAATTTGAAATAAAGTAGGAAAATTATCAACATAATAATTTGTATTACCGTTTAGGACATGTGATGCTCTATTAAAGACAATGTAATACACTGGGATTAAATAATTGTTAGGAGAGAATATATTTGCACACGTAGTGTCTAGTCACCACAAAATTCTCGACTAATACAAAATTCAACTCTTACTCCGTACAAGTTTTACATTATACTTGAACTTGTAGTAGGAGAAACTAGAAAAGTTTGAATACTCTACTGTGTCTGTATTGTCTACTGCAAGCTGTAGGTAGATATTAGATATGTAGAGAAATCTATACTATTAATACATAGTTGTAGCTATTCTCTAGGATCTCGGATTTTTTGCTCGTATAAGCTACGAACGTGGATTTCACATGTACATGTATATACACACTACACACGCACTTTATAAGGATCCGGCAAGTTACACTACATTGTTTATTATTATGTATACATATCGGAAAATTCTGGTCACATGAACGCATAGTGCTGCTCTTCTCTATTACCCATTACCCATCTTAGTCTACAGAGAAGTCTAGCTTCAACCCAACTCTTCTCTTTCCAGTATAGAAACTCAAAAGTACACATAAATACATGTGGATAGTAGAACGACGGAGTGAAATAATAGTACAAGATACACACAAAAGAATATCTCTGTACATTGTATATCCCTATATTTGTATGGCATTAGCATTGCGGGCGAGCTAAGCACACACAAACTACTTCAGTATTATATCATATTATGTACATAAGTACTGGTAATACAGCGTATTTTCAAAGTGTGCAATCTTGGTATTTTCCATTACTTGAATGATGATGCTTTATTTATAAATGGATCAACAAGAACACAATATGTATATAACCCGGACTTTGTTGTCCAGTGCAATAATATGATTAAAAGTAACGTCACACAAAATCTCACACATACATTTTGACAAGCGGTGATGACAGTAGCTTTTTATATTGCTATCATTTTTTCTAATTTAAAAGTTGACACAACTTGATAGTCAAGTGTGGGGAATTACGGATATAAACAAACTTGAAAAAATCTCAACATAAATCATACAATGACGATATGAGACGTCAGAGAACATTTTTACTATAGTTTCAAAGCTTCATTTACGTTTATTTATTTCTAATGTAACATATGCACATTGTGTACACATTCAAAAGTTACCTCGAATTCCTCAAATACTGTTTACTGTTTACTCGAAGTATGCAAATTAATGACTATTTTAAAAAATCTAAAAATTTTCCGTTTTAACTGCGTATATTTAGTCACTAAACAAAAAAATAGGGACCATTACATTATGCGCATTTAGTAAAACTACTATTAAAAAAAAATGTTCGGTCAATTTTTTCAACCACATACACAGAAAGTAATCATTTGTCCAGTTTTCCTTGAGCGTCCCAGGGAAAATTTAAGCAAAGAAAAAAATCATCAAAAATTGAGATTTGAAGATAATTTTTGAAGAACGGTAGTTTGTTTTCCATTTTCTAATTAATTTTTAAGTGCTCGTACTAGTTACTTAATCGATATATCTAGTTATTAAAATTGGATATTGAACAAATTAGCATTATAAGACTCATCTCGGTTAGTTGGAGGCGTTTTTATTTTAAGAAACTGTTGTGTTTTTTGGCTTGTGTTTACGTCCTACTTTATAAAATTTTGAACACATTATTTACAGTAAAATCTCTTGCTATGTAAGTTTAATTTTGTTTCGTATTTTCTTGTACAATTTTAGATGGCTGCATATCAAATTTACAGGAATACTACTCTTGGGACCACATTACAAGAATCCCTTGATGAAATGATTCAATACAGTAAGTTAAATTAATGAAACATTAAACTAAATGACACAATAAGATTCACGCCTCTCCTCTCTGACGAATTTCAGATCAAATCACGCCTCATCTCGCAACTCGGATTTTACTTCAATTTGACAAATGTGAATAACAAAATTGTACACATAAGCATTAAATATATTTGTTATAACTTATTATTGTTTAACTATGAAGTACGTGTAGAATACATTTTTTTGAACAAGTATCAATTATTGTGATGCATTATTTTTCTGTTTTGTATTAATCTAATAGCTATGAACAATGCGTTGGCAAATCGAGTCAAGTCTCGTGTTACATTCAAAGCATCTAAATTAGGGATGTATCGGTAATTTGTTTTTCTTCTTTCAAAAAATGAAATGTGAATAGATGGGAGTAGTCAAAACGTAATAAACGCCCGATGAAATCATAAAATGAACTTAACTCTAAATGATGAAATAAATGATGTTTTTGATGTCTTACTTTTTAAATAGGTTTTGTGATAATGTCTGGACATGGATTCTTAATGATGTGGAATTCAGAGATGTCGCCGATATAGCGAAAGTCGAGAAATGCAAAAGTAATTTGATAGTTAATACGTTTATGTATAATATATATATGAATAATAATTTTATCATAAAATAATCATTTAGTATTTCAAGTATTAAAATTCTTAATCTATATTGTCTCTACATTGTCTCATAATATATTATTATTGTTTATTATAAATTTTCCAGTCGTAGCTTGTGACGGAAAAGGCAATACAGGATTTCAAAATTCTTCGTGATGTGATTTAACTCGTCGTTGTCAATTCAACTGCTATAATTAAGTTTGTAATATAAATAACATTAAATGATACATAATATATTATACAATTTCACACAGTGTCCTGAATTTTTTTTTATACTTTGATTTAGAATTTACAGCTGTCTTTTTAATTTTGTTTAAGTATTAAAGTTACCAGGTATTAAAAAACATATTATTATGATGTCCTTATAATATTATGTTTAATGCTATCGCGTATTACTATAGTGTACGTATATATTATATTATGCTCATGATCTTCATTATGTAGGAATTAAGAGTGTACATGACTTAATTTATATTCAAGTTATAATATTGAATGAAGTCTGTATGTAGCATGTGCTAAATGAACAAAAACAATATCCAAAAAATGACACAACTCACAATCAACTACTTCACACTAGTAAAATATCTCAAACTATACATATACCGTTTACTAGTAGTGTAAGTTGTAAATAAAATAACCTTTTTTTAAAATGGCATTATAATTTATCTCAAAATCTTGTCCCTGTTATTATACGTACTTAAATTTTGAATAATATTTATTCTATAGCTCACTATATTATTTTATTATTGTATGATTCTTTTATGTTATCTACACATACATCGATTCTTCACATTTATGCGTATATTTATTTTAAGTTTTAATCATTTTATAATCAATAATAGTAATACAATATGAAGGATTTTAAGTTTTAGATCACAAAAAAACAAATTGTGCACCTACATTATTTATACTGTTTAACTACCAAAATATTGCTAACATGACAAGTTGTGGGTGTGAATACATTATTATGAACATAATGTTACTATTAAAAGTATAGGACTAAAATTTATGGGTAAATACTATGCACTTTATATTTATTGTTGTTGTAACTTTTAGGATAATCAAATGATGCCTTGATAAATATGTATGTGTATGAAGATTAAAACAAAAGATCTAGTTATAAATAAATCAAGTATTCAAAATAAAAATGTTTAAATACTTAAAAGTAAATGTGTATTGAAATATTTTGTTTATTATTTATTTATTATTATACTTTATTGATATATTTCAAAAAGTATTTTATGTTTCAGGAACGTTAAGTAGTATTTATTCGTATTATGAGATTTTTCAAATTTAAAAGCATGTAAGCATCGTTACTTCTTGTTGTCGTTTGACAAAATAGTTTTGACAAAAAAAAACTTATTCCACATTTGCAAGTAATCATGTTTACATGTATACTATTATTTTACAGTTTTTATATTATTATTATTATTATAATCACATTAGTCATTTATTACACTCCTATAAAATAATATGTTATATATGTTATACGCTATACAACATGAATGAGAAGACAACAAAAAAAAACAAAATCATTCCCAAGTCATTCCTTTCTAATAGTTACTTAACAGTTACTCAAGTCATGTTCACTAAAAACAAGTCTATAGATTACATAGTATAATAATAATATTATTATATCAAGAGTTTTCTTGATATAACTTCCTCGTTGTAATACAAATATATTTTGTAACTAAAGTATATATATTATAGGAGCATTATTTTTTGTATGCACTTTCTTCTGTTCTTTTTTAAATTGAAACAATATCAGTTTGTACGTATTATGATTAGCATAATAATAATATATTCTATATCAGATATCAGTCATATTATTATATAAATAATTATCATAGTCTATCATCATAATACTTAATGAAATTCATCAGAACATAATATTATTTCTATTATAATTTTCATAGTAAACAACCGTATTATGAAAACAAGATGGTTGTTGAAATAATAATTACGATCCAAATATTTGGAAATTACTTATAAACTTAATTATTATTATTATATTATAAGAAGTGTGTTTGTATTGGTTAGTCATCTTTTAATGGCTAGGCTACTACTATTTTGTAGAAGCGACAATAAAGTTTTCACACTCTCTCTTACTTCATTTTATATGTATAATGTATATATTATACGTATTTATTTATTGGTTTAATTATAAGTATTGCTAAATTACTATCATTATACTATTATTACTCGATCGATTACTTGTTTTTTTGTAAACAATAATTATTATTATTAATTATCATCCCTCAAAAATCTAATAATAATGATAATGATGGGAGAAAAAACTTTGCAAAAAGATTGCATATTTGGACACGTGTACAGTAAGTAATATTGGTTAGTAAAAAAAAAGAAGAATGACGAGTCTTGAAAAGGCAGTTGACATGATACTAATAATAATGACAGTGTACCATTTATATGATTATTATTACTATTATTGGCTCATGAAGAAAAACATAATAGTAATAATTATCATTCATGTTATTATTAAATCATCATATATTATACGTTGACAGCAAGACCACATTTCATGTGTATATCAATATTATACAATATGGGCACTGGGAAATAAAATATTTTAGTACTTATTATTAGAATATAATAATATTATAGAAAATACAAAATTTTACGTATTTCTGTTTCGAAGGCCATAGCGGTGAGTTGATGAACGAGGGGTTTCAGCTTCACGACTTTTAAATCTTTTATCAACCATCTCTTGAACACTTTCAACTGATGAGGATGGAGCAGGAGCAACTGTGAAACATCGTCGTCGACGAACATGTCCATTTTTCTCTTGCTCTGATGCTGTTCCAAAAGCTCGATTCGGTTCTGATTTGGGATTAACTCGGGTATTCGTTCTTGTTGTGGGGATCATTGGTGTTTCATTTTTGTATTTTATTTCCTGTACTGAATCTTTAGTATTGTTTTCTGATTCTGATTCTTCTCTTTTTCGCTTCTTACTTTTACTACTACTACTGCTACTACTGCTCCTGTTGATAATAATACTGCTGCTGTTGCTATTACTTGCATTATTTGGTGTTATCTTTTTTGGTCGTCCTCGCTTTTTTGGTGCTGTACTAGGAGTAGATAAAACAACTGTAGTGATTTTATCAACAGTTGGATGATCAAAAAGTCTTTGGATGTGGAATGATAATGCTGTATCAATTTCTTGCTGAGAAATTCTTCTTAATACTACTTTAGGCTGTAATTTAGAAGCACTGAGGCGAATAATGGGATTATTGTTCTTTCTTTCTAAACTAGTAGTAGCTGGGGACTTTGTTTCCTCTGAATCTGTATTTGATTGAACAATAGATTCTTGATTTTTTTCAGAAATGGTATTTTCAGCAGTAGTATCATTATTATTATTCTCAGTCAGTTGGTCTTTGTCTTTTGTTAATGCTGTAGTATGTGAAAGGAGGGTATTTTCAGTAGTATTATTCTCAGTCAATCGGTCTTTTTCTTCCATTAATGCTGTATCATGTGATACAAGGGTTGCAAACAAATCGTCATCTTCTGGAACATTGTTGTTGTTAAAATTGACTTCTTCACAAAAATCATCTGTAATCATATCTTCTACAATGAATTCTTGGATATTGTTTTTGATGTAATCATCTAATTCAGATGGGTTCATAGTTGAACACATAGGTTCCTTCAAGTCATTATTATTATTATCTGGAACAGAAATCTACATGAGAAAAAAAAGAAGAAAATACATTCATTTTACATTTAACGCATTTCTTAATCTTTATTGTTTATTTTGTAGAATAAAATCTATTTATCAGATTAAAATGCATTAATCTGATGTACAAGTCTGTAATATGTCTACATACAATTTATGAGAGAGCAAATCAGTACATATTATACTAAACAAACTATAACACAATCGAATAATATATTATTATGGTAATATTTTTTATTTTTTATTTCATGTTTTTAATGTTAGATTATATTGTAATGTTATATACATTCTTCTACCTGTTGATCTGTTTTACTACCAGTTGATGACCCAGCTTCTTCTTCTTCTTTGGAACAAACTGGAAGAAAACAATCTTTTTCAGGAGGCACGTCCAGACCGATTTCATAAACATCTCCCATAAGTTGATCCAAATCGTAATCAATAGGTTCAGAAATGGGTTCAAATAGAAATCTCACAGGTGATCCAGTTGGTGTTTCCATACTAGGACTATCTGAATTATTATACTTTCCCATTGATTTTGTGTATGCTGGAGTATTGGTAAAAACAGCAACGGTTGCAGAATCAATTCCAAAACTCATACAGTCCTCAAGAAATTCTCTAACAGGTACAACTTTTTCTTCGGAGATTATATCTGAAAATTAAAATACAAATAAATTTTTGTTATTTTTTATGTATAAATTCATTGTACACAATACACAATCTATTTAAATTTTAAATAAACTTCCAAAACAAAACACACGTAGACAGTTCTGCAGACTACGTTAGACTACTAAAATTATGTTGATGTTAATACCTGGATCGTCTTTGATCTTTGATATTTGGTTTATAAAACTTTTGTTTCTTACTGATCTGATAAACTGTACTAATAATAATAATTACTGTACTGCTACTGTTCACGATTGACAATGCAATGTAAGTTTCGGAAATGAAATGAGAAGTGAAGAGATTCTTGAATCTTGAATCTTGAATGTATTAAAATACAATAGAGAATAGAAAATAGTATAGAGAAAATACTAAAAAACACAAAAAAAAACTATATACTTGATACTATATACTATATTATACTATAGATGCTATATAAAAGTATACATATAAAACGAAATATATGCAACAAGCAATCGAATGAAAAAAAATGAGTGTCATCGGTCATCGACACACAAAAAAAAATAGTAAAAATAGTAAAAAATATGCATTGTACATGCATGTCTTTTAAAAAAAATGAAAAAGTATTTCATCATCATCATGACGATGTATTAAGGTCAATGTAATCAAATACACATGTGGAGTGGAATACTATTTTAACGATAAAACATAAACACGATCAAATAAAAGAATATTATATAAAATTTTAAATCATAATAATTAATAATATAATGATGATTAAAAATTAAAGCATAAAATATTATACATTATACATTTTGATAAAAAAGTAATTACCTGTTGAAGGGAAATCAAACCAGTCTGGAATAATATTTGAGTCCATAATATCACTAAAATCAAGGTCAGTTAATCCAAGATTTAAGTCAGCACCGTCTCCTCCAAAACTAATATAATTCATATTCCTTTCGTAGACTTTTCTCAGGATCTTCATGTTGATTAAAGTTGATAATTAAAATGATTCACATTAAGGACTAAAGTTGATAATTGATAATTAAAATGATTCACATCACTTTTTATAATGATTAATTTTAAATATTAGGTCCTTTGTGAGGTGAAAAGTAGAAAGACCAAAAAGACGTTTGTTTTATATTTATTTACTCGTACACACAACAAAGAACACAAAAACTGTAATTATTTATTAAGTATTATTTAGTTTAATTTATTAATACTCTTATACGTATGCACATAACAATAATGTTTAAAGAGAGACGCTTTTAAGTTTCTAGCTGTGACTGTCCAATGAATCGTGAAATTATGTTGCTGGTACTCTATCGAAGACTGAAAAATGTTATTTAAGGGATGAATTGTGCTGTGCATTATACTAAATAAGAAATAAGTATAATAATCGTGTATTTTGAACTTTAAATAAATTCCTAACCTTAATGTAACGAAATGGAAAAAAAACACTACTACAAAGTTTGTAGTACAAACAAAAGAATGCTTAACGTATATGTACATACTTAGTATTTAGAGGGAATTTCTATGTCGAAAAAAAATCGTTTTACGTTGTATAATGCGTAAATATGTAAATATACCATTTTATATGATCGTACATGTTGCTTTTACTTATACCTTGTTTACTTATACCAGTTTGAATATTATTATCATTATTATTTTTTATTGTTATACAAGTAAATATATACTTATCTTTATCTGTAATCTACATGTAACAATTATAGCATAGTTCACTTTTATGAAAATTGTTGTATTTTTATCAAGAACAGAAAATTCTTTTCATTGTTGATTTCAATTTTCACTACAGTACATTCTTTTGACTAGATGCTTTTATCTTTTACGCTTTGTACTATTTTTTACAAGATTACTAACTTAAAAAGTATTATTATTATTAAAAATTATGTCCCTTTTGTTTGTAAATAATTTTTTTTACTGATAACTGATAAAATATGAATGAGCTACGTATTTTTTTGAGATGCATAATGTATAATATATATATATGTATATTAGTATATATCATGTTTTTTCGCTATCATGGGCATTTTATATATAGGGAACACTTCGTGTACAATGGTATAAAAATATCCAAATCAATTAATAGTATTAATAATCCAGCATCAAACAAAGGGATAATAACGATCAGTATTGAATACTGGATATAAAATTCAAAACAATAAAGGAATTTTACGTATTATAGTGCCCCGTCGTTCCCATCTATATGGTCACTTATGTACATTTATAATGTATCACTCCAGTACAAACAAAGAGTGCATATTATTATTATTTTTTATGCAACATAATTCCTAAAAAAGTATTTTGAATGGACGAAATGTATTTTTAGAACCCGGATTCAGGAAACGTATCCGATATTGTGATGAAAAGGATACGCGCATGGTTGTACTTTTGAATAAAAAGATTCATTTCTGGATTGAAAATCCTTAAACGTTTCAAGTTTTCAGTACGATTGTTTTTGATTAGCAGCTGCTGTACGTATACACAATACATTCCTATTATCCTTTTACCAAAAACTTACACTTATCTAATTTTTCATGTTTTATATTACGTATATAAACTAATACTGTCGAAAGTTCAATATGTACATCGTAGATCGTAGTTTATTATTGTACATGAAAATAAGTATTTCTGTTGAAGAAAGATACATGTAAAAAAGCCTCTCAAACGATAATATAATATGCTAATAAGCCGTGATGGTAATCCTGTGATGAAAAAAAAAACATTGAACGTGTGAGAAAAACTGGCCTGTCTAGGCATTATTATTGTATTCACCAGTATTCACCCGTCCTTTTTTTGCCCGCTTATAGATATTATGCTAATCATCTTTATTTTATACTTCATGTTACACACTATATGTACTACATTGTACGTATATATAAATACACATATATATAATCATTCTACACTCATACAATATACAATACATTAGACGTGTACAGTGTACAAGGTACAACTAGTAATCGGAAGAAAATGGAGAATATACATAATTTGTAGGAAGAGGTTTGTAGGTTTATGTGATGTTCCAGTCAGTGAAGAAATTTTAACATTTAAAAGTACAATAAGAAATAATGATTTTCTCCTTATAGTTTTATGCATGCATGTGTATATAGACTCTATACTATAGAGTATAGACTATTGGTGTACAATATACACGTAAATACATAGAATGTGTAATAATAATAATATTATGATTATTTCAACTCTCAACATCCAACAGCAAACAGCATAATATTCAATATGCAAGTAATAGGCAAAAGGTACTGTACTCGTCGTTCTTTCTCTCCCTCTCCCTTACGCACTTTTTCCATCAACAATCAAATCAAAACTCCTTATGATTTACTGCTTTCGTGTACGTGTGTGTGTGTGTGTGTGTGTGTACAAACAAATATAATAGGGATGAACACATAGTCTACACCGTTTTTCCTGTCTGACAACAGACAACACCAGATGAAGTGAACAAGTAATGAAAAGATAATGTGATAAAAGTCCGTCTAATAATTTAGTGTTTATTAACTTGGTGAGTTGTTCCTTTTCCGTCTTGGTTTATACACATATACGGATTTGTGTTTTGTACAACATATAATAATATATATATATACATAAATGTACACAAATACCAAAACGCAGCACATTTATCCATCCATGTGTGTTAAAAAATGATGAATATTACGTACTCATAATAATAATATATGTACATATAGTATGTATGGTATATTTTCTGTGTATTTATTCAAGATTCGAAAGAAAGAAGACAAAACGGATTCATCCTATGCAGTTCGGTGTGATTATTATTATACAGTACAAAAAGGTTGCATACTGCTAAATATTTTGTATTTTGTACACAGTAGCATGACTTCCATTAATTTTCGTCCGTACTTTTTATTTAACTGTGCGTTCTGTACCGTACAGACTGTACGTACAAGCATGTATAAAAGCTTATTTAAGTGTTGTTACTTTTATTGCATTTCTTTTCTCTTATTTATTCAAATTACTACATAATATTTTAAAGGTAATTTTTAGTATGATTATTTTTTCATTGTTCATTGCTGATTCACATGTGACATGTTTTTTTATCCTTTTACAAACACATGGAAAATCTGCATAGAATTTTTCATACATGCTTGGAAACTTGAAGTGAACTGTACCAAAAAAAAACTGTGTATAGCACCACTAAAAAATTAAATGTCAAAGTATGACTTTTACTTTTTATGTATTCCATTTCCCATTTTCCATCCTTTTTGTACTTTTGCTATACAAGTTCTCGTGTACATGTCGGTTCCAATAGAGTATAGTATTTTATAGCACTTATGAGAATAACATAGTTGAGTAACATTTTTATGAATGTCATTAAAATTAAATACACCACGAGAGACCGTAGATCGTAGATGACCAAATCACAAGATTCTGAATTCTGAAACATGGACAAAGAAAGAAAGAAGAAGGACAAACAGACTTTTGTTAAATTCACGTCCACACATTTATTTAAGCACAGAGCACAGAGTTCTTGTAGGACGACGATGTATGGGCTATTTATTGTAATAATAATAAAACTGACATTTCAACATGATTATTGATCAAAATGTGAATGTGAATAAATTGAGTGTGAAATGTAAGTCAGTAGTCGCCGCCGTCATTCTGACACACCAAAACTTTTCTCCATGTTCTTCCTCATTGTTTTTATCTTTTGCTTTTTTGGCCGAGTGCCTATACGAATATTCTGTCGTCCCTTCTACTTTATCATAATAATATAGTCCACGTACACCACGCTTCCCAGAATGTTTTATATATCCCCATAATACTACTCACATAATATCATAAAACAGCGTTTTTTTTGTACTTGTTCCTTTCTTTCTTTTGATTTCTGAATATATTTTTGCACAGTCTGAAGTCTGAAGTCCGAATGTCTGTTTTTCTTGCAAGTATAAGTGCCAAAGTTCGACAAGCTTAAAATAATACAATAAAGGCAAGCATATATCTGAATCCATCTATATAACAATATTATAATGTTCAAACTCCAAAAAAGAAATATATCATCGTATAATGTCTGTTCATATTTTCATGTGGTACATCTTTAATGTATAATGTCTTTTCTGAATTTCCTTTTTTACAGATGAGCAAATTTCACTTTTCATGTCCAATTCATTTTCATACACTATGGCGGATATTGTATGCATTATGCATCATGTAAATTGATGCATCGTATACTTTACATACTAAAAACTATAATATGCATTACATTTACTCCAGTGAAAATTTGTGTTTCTACTATAATCTTGAAAATTTTTACTTCTGTGCCTGCCGTTTCTTCTCCTACTTTTCTTTTTGAATAATTTACTGAGGCTCTTCGCTGCTTCTGCTGTATAATTTAAAACATATATAAAAGACATACACATGAGGATCTCGAGTTTAGTAAGCCAGCCAAAGGCAAAGTAGAGAGAGAACATTTCCGAGTCTCTCTCACTCTCTCTCTTGTTCTTCCTCTTTGGTCTTTCTCTGTCTTCCTTGTCAAAAAAAACATTGGAAATTGAGGCATTAAGTATTAAATCGTATCTGATTGTACCTGGATCAAGTGTGCCATTATCATAACCCTATTATTAGTGGGACGGACACAAGAATTAGGAAATAAAATGCTCAGAAATTAATACGTTCAGTTCTACACCTTTAATAATGCCCAAAGACAATACTTGTAATAAAGATGAACTTGTTCAATCACAGATTTCATAGTTCACAATTTACAGTAAGCACATTCAGTAATCATTTGTCTTCTGTTTCATTCTGTCGAGTTTTTTGAGTGTTGTGTGAAGCAAACGTTTTAACATGTGTTTAGTGAGTACAAATATATTTTCAAGCATCACATCTTCAGTCGACACTAACAAGACAGCACATTTCGAGCTTCGTTAATCTTTTCCCCTCATTTCTGTTCTGTGTCTTGTGTGTAGTTCGTAGTTCATTCAAAATTCAGAATACAAAGAAAGTCAATGACATTTTTTAATTTTTATAAAAGACAAAATTGTGTATTGTGCCCAATTCAAATATAAAATAAAAGGGATTCCAGATTTTAAGTAAACATACATGATGAAAAAACCGGTTAAAAACTAAACATTTTTCTCATTTGTACTCACTTGCATATTTTTTGTGCTTCTCCTGCGTACAGTGTACAGTATTTATTTACACAGCTTAGATCAAAAAGGATAAAATCTTGATGTAAAGTAAAAGGAAAACTAAACATTAAAGTTGATGATGCACACATTGTATTTGTGCATTGCGTATTTATCACGATTTGCAGTTTACAACATGTAATGTAATATGAAATCCATAAATTATGAAATCTAATCTCTATCTTTCATGTGAAAATGAGGATAATGATAATAGTTTTGTTATCATCACGTAAATACAATATAATTCCATAAAAGTGTACAACAGAATTTTTAGAGGATGTTCTGACTAATTGGATGATAGTGTTTGGAGTTTGGAGTTTCGAGTGTCTTCATGTGTAAACTGTAAACGGTGAATGGACAGGGGAAAAAATTGAAGCACATTTGATATTGTGAAGTTGAAGGTGGATTTTTATCCAAAACTTGATGTAAATTTCAAATCTTCCTTGTTTCATCTGCAATCTTAATCTCATCCAATTTTATTAGAATCTAATTTCCGAACCTCTGAGCAAAACATAGTATAAAATAATATAAAGTGTAGTGTGGATTAGACACATGACACTTTTCACAATAAGTAATAAGAAGGATACAGATGTACCCCTCAAAATTCAAAGTGATAATGGATAAAGATGAACAGTGACGTAAAAAGTCTCTAAGACTCATGTCATACGTGGGATGAGAACTGATGAAGAACTTGTACACAAGTTTTAATATAAAGTTTAAATTTAACAAGTAGTACAAATAGCATAAATTATGCTAATTTTTTACTTTTCTCCCCAAACTACTTCCTTTTAATTACAAGTTACTTTTTGTTCTTTGTTTGCTAGTACAAATGGCAAATGGCACAGTGTACTGAATAAACTGTAAACCCACACACCACAGTCCACAAACTCACACAACACCATAATAATTATTCCGAAATCTGCAATCAGTGTGATATTTTCCTAGGATTTTGAAACGCTATTACAGCAAGACAGAATAAAAAATAAAAAATTCTAATCTTATCCTTTGGATTGAAAATTGAACAGGGCAAGGGCATTTGACAGGAGAAACAATTGTATTCTGATTCATGCTTCAGGCCCACGCAACTATGTATTAGTAATTAGCACCATGTGCTTATTTGGCATGTGTAATAGAGGTGCATGCTGCAAACTTGACTTAGGTAAGCAAATACATGGCAAAGGATAAACGATGAAGATGATAAACTTTTTAAAGGCACACAATTTCCTTTGCTAAAATAACGTGAGCATTGAGCATGGAATGAACTATAATAATTTTATGATTGAAACTTGAAATCATATTATCTCATTAGGTCACTCAAATTGTACAGATCAAAAAACAAGAGCTGACTGCTGAAGTTTGTGTTTTGTGCCGCATCTGGAATTCGGAATTCGGAATAACATTACAAATTACAAGTACAATACACACGCCAGTAATAATTTTCCCTGAGTGAAAAAAGAAAAAAATGCAAGTGAAGTGAGGAGAAAAGTTCAACTTGAAATACTAAACGATTGTTGATTATCTATCTATTTATTTAATGATCTTGTTCACACTTCCATCAGTTTTCTTAAATACTACAATCTAAAATCTAATTACGCTTCTAACTCGTGTAGATTTTCACTCCCACTTCTGTTGTGTCACAACAAAATTTGATTAGTGATTAGTGTGATACGAAAGAAGGAAAGGAACATTAGCGATAAAATTCAAATGGGGAAGCTGATCATTACTGGTTCCTGATAAAGGCATGTGCTGTATTTTTAATTTTTTAGTGGTGTGAACTTTAAGCAAAAAATAATTGCAAGATTCGTTATCACAATTCACAACTCGAAACGTGGTTGGTAGTGCTGTTTAGTGTGTAGTGTGTGTTTACAGTTTACAATGTACAAATTACAAATGACTGATGACTGGTAATCAAATTTGACGGGCTACAGCCAAAAGACAAAGGAACTTTAAACTTTGAACATCGATGACGATGTAATAAATAAACACATGTAAAAGAAAGTCTTCAAAGACTGCGCAAATACAAATACAAATACAAATACAAAATACAAACATTTCCAATTTCCAATCAACCTGTTCACACCTTTGCACAGTGTGAAAATCACGTCCTTTCATCTTAAGTACGTTCTACGTTCAGCAATTTCAGCCTGTATCCTGTATCATGCCCATCACTCAACACTCAACGTACACAGCACACCGCCTGTGTGCTGCCGATTCAGCTTGTGACTTGTGAATAAACTGAAGAAAAACTCACAGAGACGTTTATTATTATTTATTACCAATTACAGGTTCATTGCAATTCCTCTAGTACGTTTTTGCAATGACTACGATTGTACATATTATTCAGTTACTGTTTGGTGTGGTGTAATATGTAATGATTGCCATTAAATCCGAAAGACGAAAAAATAATGGCGATAAGTAACTTTTTCCAGAATCATCGAATGGATTTCTTCGTCTCTTCGTCTTGCTGCAACGACAGTGCGGCCAAATTGATGTGGTCCATTCGTCTGTTCATCATTTTGAGTTACTTGTCATATTGTTGTGGAGGTGAACTTAACAATAGGATAAATAGTGATGTGGATGGCACTTTTGGTGAGAAACTGAAAAGTATCCTTACGATGGATTCTTATATGAATTCAATTTTGGAGTGGAAATCTGAATTGGGACTGTCGGAAATACGGATTATTCCGAATCATCACTACGTCTCTGCATTTCTCAACGGAGGCATTTCCAAAAGGTATTTATCTATGAAATATTTTGTAATTTATCTGCTCTCAGCTCTTTTCTCTTGTCTTAAAATATTTTGTATATGTTTTGTACAATAAAAGATAATTCTTTTCTTTTCTTCAGATTTCTTTATATAAATGAGAACCCGGGAAATGCCCTGTCCATTTTAGTCACACCCTGCACATCCGTCTTACTGTGGACTGTTAAATATTGGCCAATGCCCCACTCAAGTATGTGAAAACATTAATATTATAACATTTTAAATGAAAAAAGTCATCAAATACCATAAAATTAAAATGAATGATTAGTGTGGAAGTTAATATAAATTCTGATTGAATTTATTCAATACTAAATAATTACAATAGATTTCACCAGCTTCCATTCCAGACGAAACCAAGAGCCAGAACTATTAAAAGCATTTCGCACAGAGAGATCAGCCACATTCTACGATCTCAAGTCACGACGTGGTGTCTACACAATAGATATGAAGGCTTTGAATGGTGATTCCTATGTTCACTTGTACGCATTCAATGGACCGGAACCTCTTCGAATTCCATCCAACTTTATCGAGACTTCAAATATAAATCCTGGAGTTCCAAAACCTAAAATTCATCAACGGAGACTCCGAGGAAATCGACTTCACATCAAATGGGAGCCCAGTCCGTTCAATCCACAAAATATGAAATACTGCATTGTGGTGAGCGGACATCGAGATTACTCGACTCTGTGCCAAGCCAAAGGAGAAAAGTATGGTGTGCTACCTCCAGATTTAACTCATGTCTCCTACTACTACTTTCCAGTTCAACAACGAAAAGATTATTATAGTTCCGCACTGCAGACAGATGACGACAGTCCCAGTGCCAATTCCAATGCCAATAATGATAATGATGATGATGATGATGAAAGAAGGAATTTAAATGATCGAGTTGATAAAAATAATGCAGATAATACAAATTTGATGATGGATCAGGAGCATGATGGTAAAGTCAGTGATGATGATGGTAATGATGGAAGGACAGGCTATATAAACAATAATAACATTGAGGATTCTCAGATGGAACTTGGACTTGGTCATCATCATAAAATGAATCAGCCGACAAAGGGAAAGATGAATAGTAATAGTAATATTTTTCGAGGCTCACAGACATATGAAGAAAGGGAAAGAGCTAGGGATATTATTATAGGCTGTGTAAATAGGAAAACCAGTTACATTATCAATAATTTACGGGAGGGTAAACTCTACTATTTTAATGTGTTTATTAAGGATTCTACCACTAATCTAACTTACCCATATCTTCGGACCAACATCAAATACCAGGGACCAAAAGTAAGCCGGAATTTTGTGTACAAAAAATATTAGTATCTTGAATCTTGAGTAAATCATGCTTTCCAAAAAAACAAAAAAAAACTTGCTTGAATGCCAATTGCAAATATTTTTTGCAATATTATCACCATTTACCATCATCTATTACGCACTAAGCACAGCAAGCTTAAATATGCCTTGGATTATTCAATTAGTACTGCATGCATTTTAGACAGTAGATAGCAGATGGTACTCTACTTATTTTGATACTATGCAATATGCAGTTTGGTATTTCTTTTAATTAAGCATGCTTGATGTTTATGTAAATTGTAAATGCTTTGAAAATTCTTTTGCCAAACTCTCTCAAACTTTATCACTTTACCCCTGCATAAAAAATAATGCCAGCTCCGTAAATAATCTGAATTTTTCATGCATATCTACATAATATAATCAATTTTCCCTTACTCCAAACTATTTATATTACCTCTTTCCCATACATTTTCATGCTTTCCATTTTTGCAACTATTTTTATGTAACGTAAAAAGGATAAATGACATGAATGACATAATTATGATGGTCATAAAATGTATGATGACTTTTAGTTTTTATCCACATTCCATTCCTTAAAGTTTACTCATATTTGAATTTGGATTGTTTCTTGTTGACAAATTTGATGTGCCTGACTATAGCACTTGCCAAATGGTATTACGGACTCCAAAGCAAAGAAAGTGATGGTTTCAGGGGATGGAAAACCAACACTTATCAAGTTTAATTTGAAAAATCCATGTTCGGAGTTGAGTATGTATGTGATGCCTTGTCAAGGAGGTCGAGAGTTGACGTATCAAATAATCCATGCATACAAATCAATCATTGAATCCACAACGAATAACTTGGACATTATTAAAATTGCAAGGCCTTCTCATGGAAGATATTATATTAGAATAAGGCAAACCTACAGCAGCATTAGCCCAACCCTCAACTCTTCATCTCAGTCTCATCCTGCTCGAATGGTTGAACTCTACGTCAGTAAAAGAAACAAACGATTTCCCTTACCAAAACTACCAAGTAAGCCTTATTATTTTATTTCACATCTCCACATTTAACATGCATTTAGAAGTATGCTCTCTAAACATCTTTGTACTTTGTACATTGAATATCAAATTCTGAAATTTTTAGTCATATGACTCATATGAGTAAAAAGTTGCTAATTGAATTATTATTCTGGATTTTTTTCAACCAAAATGTTACTCGATACTCGATTTTGTATTTTAAAGTCTTTGGAGTTAAAAGTTAAAATGTTCTCTGGCTTTCGAAATGAGAATAAATAAATAAATATGTAAATAAATAAAAGAATTATTGAAGACTGATTGAAAATCATGCAAACGAATTAGGAATTCTATGAATACGTTCTATATTGATGGAATATTGAATTCATTAACGTTTCTCTGTGTGATGTGTGATTGCATGATGCTAAATGCTAAATAGGCATCGTATCATTAAAGAATGCGTGAAGTATATAAAATGTACTAACCAAACGTATAAAATTATGATGAAACAATGATAATTTTTCTGATACAGAGAATACTCAGATAATTGAAGATGTGAGTGAACGTTCCTGTGATTCCGTGAGGATTTTGTGGCATCCGTCCCCTGAACGACGAGATAATGAATACTGTATTTTTCTAAAGGAAGAGAGTCGAAAACTAAGCTTCAATTTTAAGAAACCTAATCAATGTGATGTGGAGAGGAGCCTGAATTCGGATCCCTATGTAACTCATTCCATGTGTATACAACGTACATACAAATCCCCGAGGTAAAATATTATGACAAATACTTAAAAATAATACTGAATAAAAATACGTAGAGAATAAAAACATAATAATGATGAATGCTAAATTATCCTTCCAGCCAGTACCTTTCGCAGACCATTGGAGGACTACAACCAGGAAAAATATACATAGTTCAATTAATTGTTCGAAGACACAAAGGGAAAGCCCTTTCCTACGATCTACTTCAAGTTTCCACGTCAAGCCACTGTACAGATCAAATTACCTACGGTTATTAGCAGTTATTATGCATTATTCATTATTTTAGTATTATTGATTATTGCAAATTATAACACACGCAAAGTTTTTGTTAATTATTACAATTTAATATTATTTAATCTATCGTAATAATCGCAAATAAAGCTGTGAGTCGTAAATAAACCAAAACTATTGTTGATGTTATCCGTGATATTTTAATTCAAGTCTGATAACGTTTCATTGATCAATCAATAATTATTACCCGAGTCTTACACGTTACATAGTTAATACATCTATCCATAATGTAAATATCAAATAGCAAATATTCTTCAACTCAAAACTCATCACTAAATACCGTACAAAAACTGAAGAGGATACAAAATAAGAAATAAAAATAAGGAACGTCTCTTTACCATTCGCATTTCATGTTATGGCATCTTATATCTTATGAGATAGAACAAAAGTTTCAAGACAAATATTTTAAAATACACAAATCATCTTGCTTAAAGATGCAAAATACAAAAGAACTGTATAATAATATAAAAGATAAAAGGTACTTTAGACGTTGGAAAAAATTAAATATAAGAGTCTTGACATATGACTGAACAAAGCTCAAATCGGCGTGTCCTCATTTTTATCAGTTTTCACCGCTTTGTACAAATTTTCCTTGTTGTATCGTAATTTTCTCGCTTCTGCTACTTTCACTATAGTCTCGTAAATTTCCGGATAAGGTTGAACAGCTGAAAAAACAATAAACAATAAACTATTGAACTAATGTTTCATAACTGTAGCACTACGTAACATGTAATGTGAAATACTATAGAACAGAAAATTAATGGCAAAAATATGCATAAGATATTAGATATTATGGAAATAAGTAATTTTAGTGTAATTAGTCACCATCCGTAAAGTCAAGTTTATCTAGTTTGTAAATATCACAGTCCGTAACAGCCACGACGGTTGCAACTCTTACTTCATTAAAAACCAAACTCATCTCACCGAAAAACTCTCCTACAAAAAAGCCAGTCTGTTTTATTACTCAAGTTTTATTTCAAATTTAAAATCATAGCATTTCTCATCAATTATTATCAAATGTTAAATGTGTAAGCACAAAGAGGAATTACCGTCACGTAAAGTACAAATAGCTCTCCCATCCGGAGCTAAAATTGAGACGGTTCCATGTTGAATAAAGTACATACAATCGCCAACAGTATTGGCCCAAATAATGACGTCATTGGGAAGGTACACTTCGAATTCTAGACGAGCAACAATTTCTTGAAGGATGCTCCTACTTACTTTATGGAAAAGTGGCACTTCTTCTACCAACGCTTGGCAATTGTGCATCAAAAGCTCCCTCCGAAGTACAGTGGAAACACTTGATAGAATCAAATTTTCACTAAAAAAATTCCGTCTGTAGTGTTGTTGAAAGTAATAGTCAACTCTACGTTGTAAACTTTTAGGTATTTGCTTGAATCTCATATATTCTCCAGCCTAAATGACAAGAGGAGGGATAATTATTATTTATTATCAACGTGCTTCACATCACAGTTTTACATTTTATATTTTAGATCGATAAGTTTGAATTAACCAACATGAAAAACATAATGACCTGTTTTGTCACTTCAATGAACCTTCTCTCAGAATGATCCAGCGACATGAAAATAGTGATGACATATCCAAGACCGTTGGCAATAAATACACAACCAATAATTATGTTGATGATGGACAAGAAAATTTCATCCAGTTCAATTGGCGCTTCAAATCCATAACCAATCAAGGTCAAGTGAGACAAAGCTCGGAGTAAACAATTCATATAAACGGTAAATGCATTTGTGTTCCACAAGTCCATTTTTGTGACCCAACTGTTTTCACTCCTTTCCACGTCCTCATCTGTATGTTCCTCTTTTCCAAGTCTTAAATCCGGTATGAGAAAGTGAGCGCATGCCAGCCAATGCAGAACTGTCATCATCACTATCAAAAGATTGAGCAGTCGGATTTCTAATCCATTTAATCTAAAACTCTGCATAAAATGTACAAAAATGTCTTACAAAGAAAATATTCACACTTTGTTTCTATTTCTATTTGTATTTTTTGCATTCAACACAAAATACTAAATAATACCATTTGAATTTTGTAGTTTAAGCGTACCAGTTCAACTCGCTTGATGTAACGTAGTAAACGAAAAATGAGTAAAAGTCTATTTATGACTAAAATTCTTGCCAATTTTAAAGGTATTGCATCTTCAGCTTCGAGAGCATTCCCGTTTACCATGGCTAGGTAAATTCCGTCCTAGCTCCATAAAACCATTCATACAGGCTTAATTTTTAATTTTTTATACGAGTATTATTAATTATTAATTATCAATTATTTGGAAATGACGGCTGGTTAAGGAATTTTTGAAAATTAAACATATTATACTGTATTTACTTACAAAAGGTAAGGATGAGATCAAATCCAGAAAGAACCAACCTCGAAAATAATTTCGAACAACTTTCTTTGAGTCAAGAGTAACTAAATCCGTTTTTACTTGAACTAATCCAGTGCGCATATTTAACAGAATGTCGAGGAAAAAGATGATCGAGTATTCAAAGCATTTGTTCCATTCTGTATACTTTTTGAAATCTTCTGAATAAAATGCAGACTTAACTGGAGTTAAATAAAGGTATATGACGAATGCAAATATCATTCCAACATCCCATAACCATCTAAAATGAATGAAAACATTGACATTGCATTGTGTACACTAAACATGAAATTAGTTGTAATAAAATCATCCATCTGACATGAGACATGAATCATCAACCAGTGAAAAGTAAATATTTACCTGAAAAGACTAAAAGGATGAATCATAAACGGATATGATGATAAGTGTCTCACTCTCTCGTGAGCTACGCCGCTTGAGCTTCTTACACTTTCTCGATTAATGAATGAAAATCCAGATATGAGAAAAATGGATCTTACAGTATTATAAAAGTCTCTTTTGAGAAAAAATCTTAGACGACGTCCATAATGTCCACATCGACCCTTTAAATGTCGACAACAGTGTACACATAGATTTCTCCTCCTCCCAAGAACTGATTCACTACTTTCTTTTATAGAGGCATATTGAGAAATCTGTTCCGCTTTCTCCTCATCTTCAGCATCATCTTCGTCTATTTTCTCTAGTCTGTAAACTGGAAATACCATAATACACAAAATGTATTATATTACTATGTATGATCTCTTTTTTTCTGGACATTGATATGTAATTTAAATGGTTTTAAGGCTGATTTACTTACCTTCACTACTCTTATTTGATGCCAACCACGTATTTGATTTCAAATAAGACATTCTCTCAAGAACGAAATCTCAAATAGTTACGGACAATCAGGATTAATGTTATGACGCGTACATGTGTTCCAAAGGCCAACATATCGATCTAATACACATTTTTGTTCTACAAAAATTGCTATGCATTTTTAAAAATCACACTTCGTCCATTTCGAAACATTAAAAATTAAAATCCCAGCTCCAACCTACATATGAATCCAATATCCAATTATGATTTCGAAGCTTCGCTTCGCCTCTAACTTTTAAGAATATAAAATCTTCAGTACACTGATGAGGAATGAGGACTCATTTTTTATTTTTTTATTTGCATTTTTTGGTTTTATTTCAGAGTTTTCAGATTTCAGATGTCTCTCAAAAAACTCAAAATTTGAGTCTCAAATTTCAAATTTCAAATTATAATTATTGATTATATAATTTATATACACCATGTAACATTTAGGTTATTTTATAACATATGACATGTGCAATGTGCATATTGCATATCATATAATTTAGCAGAGGTATAAAAATATACATAATAATTTATGTAAACTATATTTCTAACGTAACGTAAAAAATTGAAATATTTCATATATATTTCATATAATATATATTTTCAAAATTCAAAATATATTTGCACTTTGCACACACACGATTTTAATTTTTCAAATAGTGGTAAATGACTGCTTGTAAGGCTCCTAATTTAACAGGATATTTATTCAAAAGTTTCCAATCCAAAACAGTTGCGGATTCTTCCAACTTGGCACTCAAACTCAATGAAATGAGAAGAACAATATTTCCATGAGACTTGACCCATTGATGAATATTTTTAAAGACAATAGGAAGATTTTCAATTGATGACTCATAAGATCCATGTTGTACTCCAAAAGGAAAATCCACAACTATTCCATCAAAAATAATATCGTGACGAAATGGAAATGTCTTTGTAGAGTCATGTAGAATATTTATAATTTTATCACTTTCCCCAGATTTTTCAATATTTGATTGACTTTTTGTTATTTGGTCAATTGATTTGTCCATTCCAAAGGCTAATAATATTTTATCTGAGAAACTTTTTACACACTCAATTAAAATGGTTGAAGCTCCTGTCATGCAGTCCAATATCAACAAATTGTCATTTTTATTTAACACTTTTTCATTTCCTTCTTGTTTATCTTCAGTCGTCTTGATTTCATTATCGGAAACCACGAGAGAAGCAAGCGAATACGCAATTGTACTTCTTCCTGGAATCGTGTGTAAATAAGTTCGTTCTGAAATAGGATGAGGAGTTAATGATACTCCACACAAGAAGGCCACTTCTTCAGTAATGTATACATTCAAAGTCAATGTTGGGTTAGTTAAGTTGATTTCCCAAGTACAGTCATCTTTATTTGTAGACTTTGATAATGATTTCACTAGAGCAGATCCAATACATTTTGAAATTTGATTAGCCTTCAGCATAGATCTGTACCTGTATACAAAAAAAACAAATTGAAATATTACAGCTTTTAAATCATAAATAGTAAATAGTAATAATAGTTTCACAGAAGTACTTAATTTTATGGTTTGCAAAGCAAAAATTAGTTATTATTTAATATTTATTGTTATTGTCGGGGTTCGTATTATGAATAACATGAAGACGTTAAAATTTCAAGCTCAGAATGTTTTATACTTTTATGTAGATTGCACGTACAAAAAGTTAATGAGTGTTAATGACTATAATATTATACCTTCCAGTCGCTTTTGCATCGACCCTAAAGCTGTACTTATTAGTTTCATCAAGTTTTGGACGTTTATTAGGGTTAATGCAATTTTCATCATCTACATCGTCAACATCAGTCTTATTTCCTCTAATGGCAACCTGGAATGATAAATATGAGAACAATAATTAATCTTTTTTTCAACTTTTATATCAGACATCAGACACGTGTCAGTTAACTATAGTGGTACAAAATGCCTTGACTACTTTTAGTCTATTTAGTTTACCTGAATTTGAGCCCAAGTTTCTAATGTAGCTGAGAGTGACGGTCCAATTTTGGACACAAAATTGTATAAATCAGTCAATCCTAGCCCTAATTGTCGTCTTCTTTTATTAAATTCGGTTGAATCACCCATCATTTTATTGAAATTCTTCTCCACGTGTACGAGACCAAAAATCCTTTCCACACTCTTGAAATTATCCAGTAGATATCTTGTAATTTGGACATTTGTCACTATTGTCTCGTCCGTATCTTTATTCGGAATCGCTTCAAATAAAATTTTACCTGTAAATTGTTCTTCCTCGTTCTCACTCACGTGAATTACGAAATGATCACTGAATTTCTCATTGATGAATTTACAGTTTGACAACACAAAGGGTTGGAGTCCTTGACCATGTGTCACAAAGTACTTCATTCTTAATTGTTACCTACTTTACTATTTAATTGCTATATTTAAAGGACGAAAGTTTTGATATGTGCACAACTTTGTAAATCTGAAATGTCAAATGTTTGATTTGAATAAGGAGTGCGGGAAGGACAGTCAGCTGACTCGACTTGAAGTCTGAACTGTCTGAAGTTCAACAAAGATTTTGGATTTTTGACACAAAATGGACGAGAGCACAATCTAAATTTTTGGTATAGTTTTATAAAAAATTGAATAGTTTATTGGAAAGGTCATCATGTCACGATATCGAAGTTACGTGTGGTACAAGAGAGGCCTGAAACGTTACACAAAGTAAGTAAATAATTACAAGTTTGTTATCTAAACAATTCCAAATTTCAAGTGCATATATATACAAAAATAGTAAATGCTAATAATTTTGAACTTTAAACTGTCATTTAACAGGGCTGGGTACGAAAAAGCTGCACAGAGATTTGTACCTGGAGATTTAGATGTTGATGTTTCAGATACCAGTTTTATGATCACAGGTTTACTTTGTTTGTCATGTCGTATTCAACATAATAATAAAGTCTGTAATATTGGATTAAAACTTTTCATGTACGTATAAATTTAAAGGTGCAAATGCTGGACTTGGCCTCTCGGCAGCTAAAGAAATCGCCAAACGAAAAGGAATTGTCCATTTAGTTTGTAGGAATGAAGAACGAGGAAATGAAGGTATTTTAAATTTAAAAATCTGTTTCACTTTAATCCCATAAATGTGTCTTCATTTGCAATGATCAATAATGTTGAATTTTAACTTTTGACAGCCAAAAATCAGATAATAGAGGAAACAAATAATACCAACGTACATCTTCATATTGTTGACATGTCACTACCCAAAAAAATTGCTGAATTTGCATCTTCTTTTAATGAGTCCTTAGATGTCTTGGTAAGAAATCCAGCTTATTCGATTTGAACGTTTCATCTGTTTCGTTTATCATCAATGAATCATTGATTCATCGTTATATTTTTTGTCATCAGATTAACAATGCTGGATGTATGGTAAACGAAAGAACAAAGACTGAAGACAATCTTGATGTAAATTTTGCAACGAATTCACTCGGCACATATGTGATCACGCGTGGCCTATTACCTGTGCTGCTAAAGTAAGAATATTTGGTTACACGTGCATGTTATGATTACCAATTACCAGTTACCACTGAGCAGTAAGCATTTACATGATTTTTTAATGTTTTTTATGTTCTTTATTTTTTACTTCAATACACAGATCAAAGCAACCTCGAGTAATTTTTGTAAGTTCTGGGGGCATGTACAAACACAAATTGGATTATTCCGATCTACAGTTTGACAAACTGGAAAAGTATACTGGAACTATGGCATATGGTCAAACTAAAAGACAACAGGTATGTACAGAGTATGTACAAGTCAGGACTTTATCGTATGTATTATGTACTATGTAACAAGTCTTGTTAGTAAACTATAAATATTCATAAAATTGATTTTGTACAGTTGGTAATGTGTGAACAACTCGCAAAAACGTATCCTAAAATATTTTTTGCCTCGATGCATCCTGGTTGGAGTCTCACTCCCGGCGTTGCTACTTCAATGCCTGGTTTTGCTAAGATGATGGGAAGTCAACTGAGAACACCGGAACAAGGAGCAGATACAATTGTCTGGTTGGCTGTGTATAAAAATCTGGAAAAGAATGAAAAGAATGGAGATTTTTTCGAGGATAGAAAGAAAATTTCTTCCCATTTACCCTGTGCTTGTACCCACTCATCAGAAGCAGATCATAAGAATTTTATGAATGAGGTCAAAAATCTATCCGATCGTTTAGGAATTAAATTTCCTGAGTAATAAAAGATGTACGATTCATAATGTCCATGCGTACTTATACGGTATACGGTACTGGTTTTTCTAATACTGATAACTACACAATTCGCAAAAGCATCATAAATCATAAGTATGCAATAAATAGCTTGTGCCAATTTATAATTCATGGGTGTACTAAATTTTACCTTTGTACTTTGTACCTATATTTTTGTAAACTTAACATGACAAGATGAATGACTCGAAATTTGTCACAACAATAAATTTTCTGAAATCACTCAAAAGAAATTATGATTTCATCACGTATTAAAATTTTCTGCATCGCCATAAAAGTACACACACGTGCATAACTTTGTACAGATATGAAATGTCAACGTTTGAATACACGAATGCGGGAAAATAAGTCATCTGTGATTTTAGATTTTAGCAAAGATTCTAAAGTTCCAGTAGTTTCATAAAAATTGATCATTATGTCACTGTATCGAAATATCGTGTGGTACATCAGAGGTCGTAAACATTACACAAAGTAAGTAAACACATTAAATTATTACAAGTCGGTTATGACAGTAATTGTCTTGTAATTTATAACGTATGTAAATAATTAATAATTTGAACTGTCATTTAATAGGGCTGGATTCGAAGCAGCATCAAAGAGATTTGTACCTGCTGATTTAGATGCCGATGTTTCAGATACTAGTTTTATGATTACAGGTTTGCTGTTTACTTATTACTTATATATATATGTAGTATGTAGTTTATGGGATTCGCAACAATGAACATTCAATAATACAGTACGTAATCTTGCATTAAAACTTTTCATGTACGTATAAATTCAAAGGTGCAAATGCTGGACTTGGCCTCTCAGCAGCTACAGAAATCGCCAAAAGAAAAGGAATTGTCCATTTAGTTTGTAGAAATGAAGAACGAGGAAATGAAGGTAATTTAAATCTGTTTCACTTTAATTCCAGAAATGTATCATCATTTATCAGGATCAATAATGTTGAATTTTAACTTTTAACAGCTAAAAATCAAATAATAGAGGAAACAAATAATACCAACGTACATCTTCATATTGTTGACATGTCAAAACCAAAACAAGTTGCTGAATTCGCTTCTTCTTTTAATGAGTCTTTAGATGTCTTGGTAAGATATATCCCGTTTTTTCATGTTGTGAAATTTCTATCGACAGAGAGACTATTTTTATACAATATTATTAGTATGTACTTTTGAAGATAGACCTTTTAAATTTTAAAACATACAGTTTGTTCTACATTTCATCGGTTTCGTTTGTCATCATTATATATATTTTTGTCATCAGATTAACAATGCTGGATGCATGGTAAATGAAAGAACAAAGACTGAAGATAATCTTGATGTAAATTTTGCAACAAATACACTCGGCACATATATTATCACTCGTGGCCTATTACCTGTGCTGCTAAAGTAAGAATGTTATTACAATTCACAATTCAAATGACTAGTCCTAGACATTAGATACTAAAATATATTTTATTACCAGTTATCAACAATCGATCAATAATCATTCACATGATTCTTTAATATTATTTTGTTCTTTTTTCCTTTTGCTTTAATACATAGATCAAAGCAACCTCGAGTAATTTTTGTTAGCTCTGGTGGCATGCTTGTTCAAAAATTGGATTATTCCGATCTACAGTTTGACAAAATGACAAAATATGATGGAACTATGGCATATGCACAAAATAAAAGGCAACAGGTATGTACTACTAATGCATAAAATGATTCTGTAATAGTAAAAAAGACACCTTAAAATTGTGTATGCACTATGTACTTGAATTTACATTCTGTAACCATTCTTACTAAATCATGTAAAATTGGTACGGATATTTTACAGGTGATAATGTGTGAACAACTCACAAAAACGTATCCTAAAATATTTTTTGCCTCGATGCACCCCGGATGGGCACTCACTCCTGGTGTTGCTACTTCGCTGCCGGATTTTGCTAAGAAGATGGAAAATCAATTGAGAACACCGGAACAAGGAGCAGATACAATTGTCTGGCTGGCTGTATACAAAAATCTGGAAAAGAATGAACCTTCAGGAGAATTTTACGAGGACAGGATGAAGGCTTTACAACATTTACCCTGTGCATGGACCCACTCATCAGAAGAAGATCATAAGCATTTTATGAATGAGGTCAAAAGTATATCCGACCGTTTAGGAATTAAATTTCCAGAGTAAAAAGTACAAAATTCATACTGTCCATATTTTTACACAATTTGCAAAACAATAATCAATATTCAATATCTGCTGTAAATGGAGTATGTTGTGCCAATTCATAATTCATGGGTACTAAATTTTATCTTTGTGTGTACTTCGTATCGATATTTGAATTGCCTCGTGGAAGAACATCCAACGCCATTTTTGAGCTTTCATATAATTAACATGTAAATACCATGGAAA
>JAQGBH010000254.1:0-61378 GCA_034698265.1 Sminthurinus aureus
ATTTTTCCAAAAAACAGAGGCTCTACCTCTATTTTTGCCTCTACCTCTAAAAAAATAGAGTAGAGGTACCAACTCTGGTGGGTGCAACTACATTTGGTTACTATACTTCATCAAATAATGTATCAGAAATCATGAATTAAACTAATTAATGTGGCGCGTGATGTGTGGTACAAATGTTATAGGTCGATGTACTGGCTATCGCCCAATTTTGGACGCCTTCAAATCTTTAGCAGTTGACGCTCCAGAAGAGCTGAAGAGAAAATGTGGAGAATTCCAAGTAATTATAAATTATAAGTAAAATAAGCGTTAAACACCACGAAGTTATTTTACGATACGAATTTAAAACTATAATTGCATGGCATTAAATATTAATTGTTGATTATTGACAAAATTTCAGACGTGTCCAAAGGTTTCAGAAAATAGATCAGGGGGGCGAAATCGTAATGGTAGTGAGACATTGAAGGACTTTGAAACATTTTCTGATGTCCATGACTTGGGCAAGTTAAAAGGTGCTCATATGATTTTCCAATCAATGGGAATACAGTGGGTGAAAGCAGTTGATCTACAATCAGCATTCATGGCGATCGAGGGTTTTCAAAAGGCTAAAATTCCGTATCGAATTGTTGCTGGAAATACTGGTACAGGCGTGTATAAAAATGAAGGTCCGTATGAAGCATTCTTAGACATAAATTCAATTCACGTACTTACCAAAGTAGAAGTAAGTTCTGCAAATTTGGTGTTGGGAGGAGCCATCACCATATCAAAAGGAATCATGTCCCTAAAAAAAGCGGAAACAATGAGTGAAGATTACAAATACACAAATCCTATTTGTAAACACTGGAAAAGAGTGGCAAATACTGGTGTGAGAAATTCAGCAACTTTGGCTGGAAATCTCATGATGAAACATGCTCACAGCGGGTTTGCATCCGATATTTTCCTCATTTTGGAGTGCATCGGTGCCATGTTAACTATTGGTAAAAATATAAAATATATAAAAAGTTTTTACACATGACATGCATGTATTGAGTATTGAAACAATGTGAGTTTTGTAAGTCCTTATTGATAAATCCAACACAATTTATTTATCTCTAAAAATGCATCTGTATAATAATTAATGACATATTTTCAGCTTCGTCTGTAAGTCTTCAAAGTATGTACACAATGCAACAATTCTTGGAATTAGACATGTCCGGAAAAGTTATTATTTCCATTCACTTCCCCAAACTTAAAGGGATGTCTCTGCGCACTTTAAAGGTAAAAAAAACTTTTATGACTAAAAGAAATCTTATGGTGAAATCAATTTGACTATCAATTACATATCATTCTAAACAGCACCTTTTAAATGCAAACTAAACGTTTTTTATTTTCTACATAAAGATAGCACGTCGTTATCAAAATTCGTCCTCATACGTAAATGCAGCTTTTCTCATGAAAATCGACACTGCTACAAACACCGTCATGGAAGAACCAAGAATCGTCTATGGTGGGATCTCTCCAAGTTTTGTAAGTTATATCTGACAATTTTACTGATTGTATTTGAAATCTTGTGTTTGAAATACATTATACAGTTAATTGTTCATTGACTAAACATTCCATACTAAATACAATTATACACATTCCAATTAGGTTCACGCCAAAGAAACAGAAAAGTACTTGATGGGGAAAATCCTAAATATGGAAACGATTCAAGTGGCTATGCAAACTTTAGACAAAGAAATTGAGCCAGATGTAAAGCCCGGTGATGCTCATCCAAATTATAGAAAATCACTTACCAAGGCGCTGCTGTACAAAGTAAAATATTACATCAAATAATACGTATACCTAGATAGTAATAAGCTTGCGTATTTTAATTCTAATTACTATTATGGTAGTTTTCTTGTACAGTCAAAACATGTACAATGTACAGGCAATGAATGTAACATATTACAGAAATAAAGATATACTTAAACTAAAAATGTTGATCTTATGTAAATTCTAGACGATTTTGGGTTTGCTTGGAGAAAACGTAGGACCATTGACAAAATCTGGAAGTGTAGATATTGAACGCGGACGTTCATATGGCAAGCAAACTTTTGATTCTGACAAAACAGAATGGCCAATGTATGAGCCAATCAAGAAATTGGAAGCTGTTTTTCAGTGTTCTGGAGAAGCAGAGTACATTGATGACATTGAGCCAGTATATGGAGAACTGCATGGAGCTATTGTTCTCGCAACACAGGGCAATGCAGACTTGAAAAATGTCGACTCTAGTGAAGCTCTTGTAGGCGTTTTTGAAATTTTTACTTTTGTAACTAAAGCATAATTATCCTTATAAAATAAATAAATAATTCAAAAAGAATTTGTCGTTTTTGTCTTATACTTTGTAAAGAAAATTCCTGGAGTTCGAGGAGTCTATATTGCAAGCGACATACTTGGAGTTAACAACTATGCTGCATTTTCTCCCAATGCCAGTGTAGAACCAGTATGTAACACACACTGTACTTTGTCTACAAACTTATGAGAAACAAAAAGTAATGTGCCCGTCATGCAATTTGCAAAATAATTCTAATTTCTTATGTATGTACATGTATTGGATGTTTAGGTTTTTGCAGAGAAAAAAATCACACATTCTGGACAAGCCATTGGAATTTTAGTTGCAGATACAAGACAACTTGCATTAAAAGCTGTGAAACTCGTAAAAATTGAATATGAAAACGTCCAAAAACCTGTCATTGACATTCCAACAGCACTCCAAAAATTGGAACGAGAAGGGAAATTAAAGGACTTTGCTCCCACTACTTATGAAACTACATCAAAGTTTAGTGTTGGAGCTGGAGACACACCACCTCATAAAATAAAGGGTGAATTTTCTACGGGTGGACAACATCATATGCACATGGAAAACCAAATTTGTATTTGTGTACCAAAAGAAGACTATATGGACGTTTATTCATCCACACAAAGCATGTCTCATGTTCAAAATGCAGTTGCCACCGTCTTGAAAATGCCACTCAACTCGTAAGATTCAACTCATAAAATGCTTGTGATTCTGAACTTGAACCTAACAATAATATTTATTATTTATAGGATCAGACAACATTTGATGTACTTGACAAAAATTAATAAACTATGATTACGATGGGTTTTTTATGTTTAGAGTAAATGTCTTTGTGAAGCGGATTGGTGGTGCATTTGGCGCAAAACTGATGAAAAGTTCTCATGTTGCAGCGTCCTGTGCCATAGCTGCACACAATCTAAATCGTCCTGTTCGTTTAAATCTAGATATGGAAACAAACTTGAGCATGATTGGAAAACGGCTTCCATTTTTATTCAAATACGAAGTAAAATAAATCAGAAAGATCCGTATTTGATCATTTTTATACTCGTTACGTTTTAATTTTTCAACGTGAAATACATTAATGGTAAACATGTTCTGCTCTTTGTATAATGTACAATTTATATTACAGGTAAGTTTTGACGAAACAGGTAAAATACTGGATTTGGAAGTAAACTTTCATTGTGACAATGGATATTCCGATTCTGAGCCCTCACATTTCTTTGCTCTACTTTCTATACAAAATGTGTACAAAGCAAATTCTTGGAGACTTACGCCTGGTTATTTAAAAACAAACCTTACCCCCAACACGCCCTGTCGTGCGCCTGGTTCGTTACTAGTTAAAAGTGTATTTAAAAATTTTGATAAAACTCTGTACAATAAAAACGGTTGAGTAGTTCTCTCGCCTACCAACTTTAAACTGTAAATAGTTGTAAATTCAAGGAATAACAAAAACTTTCTCCATTTGTTAAATAAGGGACACCACAAGGAATCGCATGCATGGAGTACATAATGGAACACATTGCTTTTACCTTAAAAAAAGATCCAATGGAAGTTAGAATGGTTAATTTTATCCAAAAGGGTGATACGTACTTCCCACAGGTCAACAAGATCCTGGAATATGACAACTTCATACCAAAGATGATGGAGGAATTAAAAGTTTCTGCAGATTTAGAAGATCGAGAAAAGTTTATAGAGAATTTCAATAAAGTAATTATGATTATTTAAGTCCTTTCTCTTTTGAAAGTAAAAAGAAACTTTTCTACAAAAAGTAAACTTGTACATACCTATGACATAAAATATTGTTTTTGTACGAAGACTAATCGCTGGAAAAAAAGGGGTTTGGCAATAACACCAACAAAAGTCGGATCACATTTCTTTCGGTCCAATTACAAGACATATGTTGCAGTGTACTACATGGATGCAACTGTGGCGGTGAGTGAAAAAATACAACTTTTGGTTGGCAGCCGAATGAGAAATTTCTGTTTTTAAAAGTGTTTTAACAGTTTAAATTTTAAATTTGGACAGGTCGTGCATAGTGGGATAGAGATGGGCCAGGGTAAGCAAAAGCATGAGAAATGCAAATATTAGGGAGCGAGCGAAGCGAGCTCCCCTTATTCTATCATGTTGTCTGTCTGTCCGTCCGTTTGTCTGTCTGTCTGTCTGTACTTTTCACAGTTCCAGCCAAACGGATTGACCAAATCACATGCGGTTTTTTGTATGGACAACGTCATTACTGGCGTCAGTGCTGTATGCATTTTTGGTTACCCTGCGACTTCCGGAACCCCCCCAAAACCGGGTTTTAGTCGGTTTTATTTGCAGAAAATCCACATAAAACCGTATAAAACCTAGATTTGTGTAGAATATGGGGTAATTCATGACGGAGAATCTGAATATGAGGTTTGTTTGTCATAATTATGATCCCTTGACCCCGAATCCGGGTATTATTCGGTTTTTTCGCGGGTTTTCACGGTTTCAGCCAAACGGATTGACCAAATCATATGCGGTTTTTTGTATTGACGTTGTCATAGTGTGTGTTAGTGATGTATGTATTTTGGATTTTTCTACGACTCCCGGAATCCCCCGAAAACCGGGTTTTAGTCGGTTTTTATGCCGGAAATCCATATCAAACCGCATAAAACCTATATCTGTGTAGAATATGGGGTAATTGATGACGGAGAATTCGAATATTAGGTTCGTTTTTCATAATAATGATCTCTTGACTCGATAACCGGGCATTATTCGGGTTTTTCGGTTTTTTCATGCATAAGTTTCTTCCACAAATTATAATATTTTTAGTAGTCAGTTACTTCAATGTAATATTATAACCTCTCGTTTCGTCTAGCTCGCTCCCTCTTTAGGTACTCCTGTACCCATGTTTATTTTCTCTCTCTTTGTGTCTTTCTCGTCCTCTTCCTCTTTTTATTCTATTCTATCTTACAAATCCAGATCCAGATGGATGTGAACTTTGACTCTGGTGTTTTAGTTTGAGGGGGACGTGAAGACGGGAAAACTTGAAGCTGGGGAGATGGGAAGATCGGAAGACGGGAAAGTAAAAATGAAAATCCGATCGATATCTATCTTCAATCTTCACGTTCACATTCACATTCACCAGTACACCACGTCAATGCCAATGCCAACGACAACCTGTAAACCAGGACAAACATAACGTAAATATAAAAGTTATGAAACGAGAGGAACGGAGGAGTAAAAGTAAATGGCAGAATTTTGAAAATAAATCCAGGTTTAAAAGTTGATTACTTGAATTTAATTTCAGTTTTGAATTATAAATAAAATAAAACGGATCCAAGTAAATCAGGGCAAATCTCCTCCTAAAATTGTTTTTGATGAATATCCAACGGCAACGATTTGAGGATATCTGGGAGACTTGAAAATTGAAAATAGCTGACAAGTGATGAGGAAATGAGACTGACAGAAATCATTTCTTCACTCTTCACTACCAGTGAATGAGATGTCAATGTCAATACCATAAACAAAATTTTCTCCTACCTGCATGCTCTATACTCTATATACAGTGTACACAACAACAACCAAAAATAAGACATTAGGACTGAGAGAAAGGAACCGAGGAAAAGAAAGCAGTTTTGATAGGGAGACGGGGAAAGAGGAGACCTTCAGGATTGAATTACCAAAACTGCAAACTCAAACCCAAACATACGCACACAAACACGCATTACATCTTCTTCTCCCTCTTTACACCTCACCCTTTTACAATTCTACTCTGTCTCAACTCTCAACTCAACTCAAGCCAACTGAGCTGAACTGAACTAAACTCAGCTGAGCTAACACACGAGACAAGATTCAAGTGTGAGGAGGATAAAGCCTGTTACACACTCCATACTCCACACAAAAGACAGGGATTCTTTCCTCAGGGAAAAATACACAAATAATTAGATTACACTTCATGTCATTTACACCTTTATTGATTTCTGTGTACGATCCAATTCACCTCGTTCTCCTTGTCTTTGTTCCTGATGTCTTGTACTTTGTGCTTGGTGCTCGGTGCTCTGGACAGAATAACACAAGGGGTAATGGAGAATGGGATCATCGTGGTAAGGACATGAGCTAAACTCTAAACTATACTCTGTACTCTGTACTGTGTTATCTATTGTCGATTGTCGATTGTCTCTTGTCCATGTAATGGTACAAGTACTAAATCTGCCATTAGACAAGAGACAAGAGACAAGGACAACATGAGAGAAACGAGCAAGCTGTCGCATGTGTCTGCACTTTTTCTTTTCATGTCTGTTTTTATATTAGCTCTTTTCCAAGTGTCATAACGCAGTACGTTGCACATTATACAGGAAACAGTGTACACTGTAGACTGTACAATGTACAAGTACATTTTTGTTGAGGTGTTCATGTAAACTACAAACTACAAACAAGCCTTTCACTTTTCAGACACTTGGATCGTATCTTCACTCTACTCTCACTGTTACTCCTCAGTGAGTAACCCTGCAAAATAACGATATGTACAATGTACAATGTGCTTTTGTGGAGGGATATGAAGAGAAAGAGCTGACTTTGAAACTTTACCTTTACATTTATCCTTACAACCACCGTAAACTTGAACACTGAGCACTGAACATTGAAGAACTCTCAACAAAGCCAAAGCCAAACTCATGAAGGAACCATAAGCAAGAGCATGGAGAATGGAGAACTGTCAGCTAGTAAGAGAAGTCGTACAAAGTTTAGATATGCATCCACAAACTACAGTCTGAACAGTAGAACAAGAACTTATTGTTTACGATTGTTCTCCGATCTCTAGTATCTAGTATGGATGTTGATGTGGATATGAACCTCAGACATGGACACAAATGCACATAACAGTTACAACTTAACATAACATGAACGAGTCAGAAAATAGTTTGACAAACTTTCATCTACATCATACATTAGCTACAATATCATCATTTATGCTCATGGATGTACAATGTACATTGTACATATTTGAAACGTGTATTTCTATTTTCTACTTGTGTTTTGTCCTTGTTGTTTTCGTTCTCGTGGTCTTTGTCCTTGTCCTTGTATTTTGCTGACATAAACCTTTCGATTAATATTAAAGTGAACTTTCCTGTTCTCCGAAACCCACCGAGAAAATTGTACTTGTACATTCCCACTTTTCTTCAAGTCCTCAAGTCTCAAGTCTCAAGTCATCTTCATACACATTAATACGTGTAAAAACCAACCGTGCCAATGCCAACAAAGCTTTCGTTTATGGGTAGGATTTCATCCCTGGTTTTAAGGCATGGGAAATCAAGAGATTCAAGAGATTCAAGAGATTTCACACAAATCTACATGCCCGTTGTACAATATCGGGCCAATACAACGCTTTGAATTTGATTCAAAGCCTTATGATATCCCCTTTATCTCTGCCTACTTTTCTTCCGCTTCCTAGAAATAATGTAGTAAACAAGAATCGAATCAAAATCAAAATCAAATCAAAAGTAGCAATTATAAGTTGGAATTTTCCAAAAAGTAGACTAAACACTAAACAGTAAACACGGAAGTTGTAGAGCAAAACACAATAAAATAAAAGTTTTTCATTTCCAGATCATATGATGGCGGATGGATGGCGGATGGAAATAAAACAAAAAAACACAACAGTTAAAACAAATAAAAGTTTCTCCACTAAATCTGTACACACCAGCGGAAAATCTTATTTGTATATTGAGTATTGAACAACTTACAAAAGATTCACAACAAATTAGACAACTCACGACCCACGGAGAAAAGTATCAATCAAGGAATCTGTAGCATCTACAATCTGCAATCTACAGTGAACAATGTACAATGTACAATCATAAAAAACAAAGAGTTTATATCAATCCTCGTTTCTTTTTGTAATTTGTAAATGTGCCAGAACCAGTTTGTAACTTGCTTCCTCTTCCTTATAATGATGTTATTATGTCAAAGTTCTTAATCAACTACAAAACATTCCACTGTGATTAAAATACTTTGGCCCCCATTTTAATTTATTTTCATTATAACAAATATCAAATGGTTTTTTCTTGGAAAAGAATCAGTTTAACTGTAGAACCCGGAGTTGCATACTCAAAACTTGAATCTCAAAGCTCAAAACTTGAAACAATTAAGTAATTAAAATTTTAAAGGTGTTAAACTTTTTGTCTAATGAAGGAGAAAGAAAGAAATGCATGTATTACGTACAAAGCAGGGAAATTCTTCTAGTGTCTGGCATCTAGTTTTACTATTTAATCAAGTGCTAATAAAGTGAGGAAAGTGTGCTGTAGACTGTAGACTGTAGACAGATGAAACATGAGAGCTTTAGAAAACTTTGAACATTCTTAGATTAAGTCAAGTGTTTCATCTTCCATGCTCCATGCGTCGCTTCTGATTCTGGTTGTGATTCTGATTCTGATTTTCATGTCACTTTCATTTTAAAGGTTCGACTGTCTTCACTTTCTTTTGGTTACAGTAGAAATGTTATGCTTCTTCAAGACTCAAGGCACAGGGAAATAGCAGGGAAAATCAAGTGACTTAAATGTTAGAAAAGGTCGCAAGTTTATCAAAATTCCAAAGTCATGTGAAAGTGTGAGTTCGTGCGTGTCTGCAATTGTGCGTGTGTACACTTGTCGAAAGTAATTGTTGAGGCTGAATGAAGTGAAGCTGGAAGTGCAGATCAAAACAATGGCCCAACTCCGCTCTTCGTTCTAAATTTATACCTAGACTTGCTCATCACTTGTAAAACTAACTCTTCAAGTTGAAGTTTAAGTTGTAGAAAAGTTTTGCATAGGATTGAAATTTCAAGTCTTCTTGTTTCTTGTTTTATTTCTTTCAAGCAGTAGAAAGTAGAGGAGGATCCAGCTCATTTCACTCTCATTTCTTCATGTTCTTCTGACTCTGGCTGGCAAAAAGAATCTCTACCTTATTCCTCTTTTGCCTTGGTTTGGGTTGGCTTGTCTCTTGTCTCTTCCCATTTGGACTGGAACACTTTCACCAGGGACATGATATTAATATATGATGATGATAATAGTTACGGAAGAACGTGAAATAGTGGAAGAAAGAGTGGAAGAGGATGAGAAAAACGAGGAAATGTCACTCTCATGACTCGTTACATATTTCAGGAGCAGTATCATTGACTTTGGAGCCTAGACTTTTATATATACACAATACACATGTAAAATAGACAGAGAAATACATACCTCGCTCTCGGCACTAACTAACGACACACACTTTAGTAACATTTTCAATGTACAATGTACAAAATATAATACGTCCAACGTACAATGTACAATGGAAAAATAGGAGAGAGCAATACAGAGAAATACTGCTTTTCAAAAGCTGGAGGGTGGACTCGATTCGACTCGACTTGTGCTCTTCGATCAGAGTGGAAAACTTCTCAACTTTGCCACTTAATCTAGTTAAAAGTTGTGCCTTTAAATTGTTCAATAAAGATGAAAAGCGAGAGCATGTACCCAAGAATTTTCTGCTCAAAAGCACTGGAAAAATATTAATTAACAAGCCAACTTTTCACAAGATGCGACGTGACTACTAGAATCTAGACTCTAGATTCTAGATTCTAGACTTTGGACTACTATGCAAATATATGTGAAATATAAATGTAGATGTAGATCAAGACAGAGAACAATGGACTACATCGCTGATGCTGATGCTGATACTGTGTTGCAAGTTATAAGTCATAATGAACGGGAACGATAAAAGATGAGAGTTTTTTTTTTCATATTTGCGCATATTATTAAATGAGCATTTACACTCAACACTGAACAAAGAACAAAGAATGTGCGTATGAGTATTAATAAGGAGCAAAAATTTAACTTTTCCATTAAAAAATAGTTTTCACTACGTCCAAAATGTTGTAATTATTTTCATCACTATATCAAACTATAAACTCAAAACTTTTTTGAGCCACCAGGAATATTTAGAGAAGACTTAAGAATTTATTTCCACGGACATGTACAACGTACAATGTACACATAAAACTCACAATTCACAATCCTGTCAAAAATCCTCACTTGGTGGCGATTCTGTATCGCCTTCAAAGCATAAATGCTTTAGATACCGAACGCGAAGCTGACTATAAGGAAGCAGCATCGTGTCTAGCTACCATTAATTCTTAGAAAATGTGACCACTAGATGGCTCCGCTAACTACTTCAAAAAGTAGCCGCTAGATGGCGCCACTAATTATTTCAAAACGTGGCCGCTAGGTGGCCTCACTAAGTTGGAAATACCATCGCTAGATGGCGCCACCAATGAGTTCCAAAAGTTACAAATAGGTGGCGCCACAAAGTAGCTTGAAATGTGTGGAGCCCATCCGCTAGATGGGCACGTCCACAGACAGACATGACGATTCCAATACTCAGCTTTGCTCCCTAAAAATGGACCAAAAATAATTTTGCGCCTAAAAATTCCTCCCTGTGAAAAAGTCTCAAGTCTCAAGTCTATGTGTAATACTATAATTTATGTAATAGATTTATGCGATAGAGGTCTTTGGGCTTTTAGCAGTTGAGGAATTTTTTACAGCAGTTTCAGTGGAAATCATTATTACGGTTAATAAAAGCGAGAACGTGTATATTATTATATTCTCCAGTTTTGGAGACTCTAACACGTTCTGTTTATAATAACACTCAACACTCAACATGCAGTAAATAATACTAACATTTCTTGGAAATAAAAGAGGCGTTTTTAATGATACTCGCAATATACAATATATTCGTATATATCATGTTGCAGAAGAAAGAGAAACCAAACCAAGTCAAGGAAAATATTAATAACTATTCTTGTACTTGAATATTCTCGAGTCAAACTATGGATGAACTATGAACTGTGCTCTGCATTTTGGAAACAGGGAAACAAAAAACAATAAGACTGTAGTTGTTGTTGTAGTTCCTTTAAGAGGATAGTTTTCCTTCCTCAAAAGTTGTACAATCATCAATCATACATTGAAAACATGGTAGTGAATATGAAACTGTGTAGTGTCTCCAAAGTTATCTAGCGTACAAAGTGTACAAAATAGGTCAGGAAAAGGGAAGTGAGGAGCAAAAAGTATCTGATGAGAGAAAACTTTGTTGGTTTGTTGTTTACAAGATGAGTATTTTCCATTATTTACAATTTGATAATGTGTTCCTCCTGCTTTCTCCATACTCCATACTTCATAGGTAGAGAATCTGACAAATGAAGAAAATGAAGAGAAGAAATGAAATGCTCAATGTACATTGTTCAGTGTTTATGGTACATCTTCTCAAGGTGCTTGTACTTTTTAATCCGCCCCGTTTTCTTCCCACTCATTTTCTAGTTACATTCGTCCTTTCCCTTTACAAATATACATGTTACATATTACTACCGTGCTCATATCCGTCTCTGTATGTGGGAGTGAAAAAGCACTGGAAATTGTCCTGCAGCAAAACACACTTGTGCTTGTTCTAGGATTTGTCATGTCAGTCATTTCATAAAGTCACCTCAGTAACCACACACGAAGATCAATTTTACTTGACTCTCGTCCTTTCCTTGGAAATGGGATTCAGAAGCCAAAGAAATACAGAAGGCTGACTGTGTCTGTGTAATGGTAATTCTGTTGTAGATTGTAGCTACTGATGATGAGACTGAAGACTAAAACAGGCTGTACCAAGTTTCACATGCATGGTTAATTTTAGAACCCTTGAAGCCTTCAATCTTCAGTCTTCAAGCCCTCGCGTATTTGATTCATCTTGCTTCGAAAAGGAATCTTGTCCTTTTCTTTCCTCTTCCACTTCCCGTTTCCTCTGTCTCATCTTCATCTTCATTTACTTTATTTCATTTCATTCCGGAAAAGCTAAGCTGGATTCTGGGTTCTAGATTTTGGATTTTAGGCCAACTATCTAGGAATTTCGATAGAAGCAAGCCACAATTTCCCCTCTTTACCTCAATCCTCTCATTCGGATTTTGATTCCAGTTCAGCTCAGCTTTGGCTTCAGCTTTTCTCTTTCTCTCTCTTTACTCAATACTCAATGCTCAATACTCAACTGCACTGTATTAAGCATTAAGGATTGTGTTATAAAAGACATTGGTAAGTTAACCAGAGCAGAGCAGAGACGAATACTACAGAAAAGGATACTCCACCGCAACTCCTATTTAAAATGAGGAGGAATTCATGGAATGAGGCGCCGCAGAGATACATATGTACAGTGTACATTGTACAGTATTCAGTAATGAAACCTCGTTATTCCAATGGTTTACCATTTCCCATTTACCATTCAACCAAATCAGGTCCCATTATTTAATTTCAATTAAAGTTTTAGCACACAGATAATCCAATATCCAATTTTTCATCACACCTGACCAACTTCCTTTCTTTACAAAATCCCTGTCGTCAAAAATTACTGATTCTAATTCAAAAATAAATGTGGTTCGTAGAGGAAAAGGGAGTAAATTAAACCGAGTCCATTAGCATTGCTGTTATAAGTAATAATGCATAGGATAGATATCACATGTGTGTAATCAGTAGTGTGTAGGCTTTTGGATGACATTTGCAGCATGGAGTATGGAGGATTGAGTATTCAAGTAGATGTAAAAACAAGGAACAGGGGAAAATGCCTTTCTCCATTTTCTCCCTTTCTCCATTCCTAAAATCAAATTTTACTACTGGATATATTTATCACAAATGAAAAGTGACTTTTAAACCGATTTCCATTTATATTATCTTAATGTACGCTATTTTTAGATTGGTATGCTGGTATGCCCTGTGTGAAAAATCCAAGGGGAAAGTTATGCGCTTCATCTAATGTAAACACTACACATACATGTACGCACATTCATCTCCAATCTTCAATCTACAGTCTAGATTCTAGATTCTACCATCTATATGCAATATAAAAACCTTTACCATAAAAAATGCTCGTGATATCTCCAAAGATAAACGTGGACGTAAAAGTAAAACGTAAAAGTGAAAGAGTGAAAGTCCTAAGAAATGGAAATGGGAATTGAGAATTGAGAATTGGGAATTGGGAATCGACAAGAAACCCCAAAAGTGGGGAAATGGATGGTAAATTTGTGGGTGCGACGCATCGTCTCTAACTTTGAATTTGACATGAGCGTTTGCATTCATATTCCCATTCCGAATCGGATTCGGATCCCTATCAGCAAAGCTATTGCAGTGGCCATGCCTATGCTATGGTTTGTAGTAGTAGTACAGTCCCAAATTGCAATCGGTCCAAGAACCAAGAACCAAGAGCATCAGTTGAGTAAGAGTTTGAGTTTGAGTTTGACTTGAGTTCCATATTCCGGATTCCAGATTCCGGATTTTATCATTCACATATGTACATTTATAATGTATAATATATAAATGCGGGTGTATATCAAGGAGCTTTCTGGAGCAGAAAAGTGGAGGTTGGTAGGAAAACTTTGGATGTAACTTATGCAGTAGTTTCGAGTCTCTAGTCTCGAGTCTCGAGTCTCGAGTCTCTAGTCACAGAGGAAAACCATAAAGATCCTGAATGGTTGGTTGGCTGGTTGGTTGGGTGAAAGGAAGAAATTTAGTATCTGAACCAAGAACCAAGAACCAAAGAACTCCTTTGGTTGGTTTGGTGAAGTGCTTGAGAAGAGAGAAGAGAGGAAAGAGAAAGGATGATGATGACGATACTCTGATGCTCTGATGGAACGTATCGATTTGGAAAAACATATCTTCTCCGCCTGTATCCATCCATCTGTATGCATTATGCATGGATCCCACACTCCATACTCCATACTCCATACTTCGTGGATATCTTGGATATTTTATACACTTAACAATAACCGTGTCTATGGTATGTGTGTGAATTTAGCACGGCCCGATTTACATACATATCGATAGTTTTCATGTATACTTCAATGTGTCACAGAGATTTCAGACTAGAGGTTGAGAATAGAGAGCATCACAAAAACTTTCTCCCTCCTTCTTCCTCGATACGTTTGTTTAGCCAAATGGGAAATCAAGGAGAACTGTTCAATAAGCCACTGGCTAACCCTGTGTACTGTTGTACTGTGTATCCTGTGCGTTGTACGTTGTATTTTGTATGTTGTAGGTATTTGAATCTGATTCCACTTTGTCTTCCCCTGTTTGTATTTGTGTTTGTTCCCCTGTGTAAATTCCCCACAATATCTGTATTATGCATCCAGTCCAAGTCTAAATGAGGAAACTGAAACTGGAACAGGATCTGAGATCTCAGTTTCATAATGTATCATGTAAAATTTGCCTCTAACTTACAAAGAACTGTGAGTATAAATATCTAGCTATCGGTTGTCATCATCGTAAAGGAGCCTGGATCTGGATCTGGATGTGGAAATCCGTGTGTAATCGTCAACACTTTTCATATCTCTCCCTCCATCTCATTTTATCCTCATCGTCCTCGTGCTTGTACTTGTACTTGTACTCATCATATCTTTTGCATTAGCCATCCCTCCATTTTTTTCTTCATATCACACCACACCAGTGCAGTGCATCTACTTTTCTTCTCACTTTGCTTGCTGCTCTTCTTGTTCTTGTTCTTGTTCTTGTATAAAATCGAAATCGGCCTTTATCCTTTATGCGCTCGTTTTCCCGTCCATATTTGACTTTTGATGGTTCTTGGTTGATTGTTCTGGCTGCAGCAGTCTGAGACTGGTTTCTGGTTTCTGGTTTCATTGTCATCGTCTCTCTCTGTCTTTCTTTGTCTTTATCTTACGTCGTCAATCTATGTACCTTGGTGCTTATGCACAAAGTACAAAGGAGAAAGGAGAAAAGAGAAAGGAGAAAGGAGAAAGCACAAGGAACATATTGAGATTGAGGAATTTTCTTCATCTTTTTATCGTTTTATGGCTAGGGGATTGTGGTAGGAGTACTTTCTCCCTTCCCATCAATATTATTGTTATTATTATTGCATATTACGCACTAAATGTGATGCTGGTGCTGTGATGCTGATGTGCATCACATTTATGAATGCATACATGCACAAAAGGAGGATGGAAGCCTTCGTTTTTGATATTGGTGATTCGCGATTCTCTGTATTTCTATATTAGTTTGTGGGATCTCCCAAAATAAATGACTCCAACACGGCTAAACCATTCTAGAATCTAGGATCCATAATCTGGAATCTACATCCTGGCTTGTAGATTTTAGATTGTAGATTGTAGAATATAGGTCGGCGAGTGTGTGAGTGACTGATAAAATCTGTAGGATATCTAGGATAATCCGCATATCATATCATGATGCTGGATTCCCTGGGTTTATGGTTAAGCCATAATTTAATTTTACAACACCAAATTTCATCTTTCCTCTTTGATGAAACATCTAATTATACTAATAGTAATGGTGATGTTGATATTGATAATGATGAGTGATGACTAAGGACGCGTTTACGAAGCAACTTGGTGAATTTAATTTAACAAACTCATATGTGATTTCTCGGCTGTTAACATTTAATATTTACAGGATTTTACTATATCGTACCAACAATCAAAATGTGAAGGGATGCATGATTTTCAGTGATTTTTTAGTTCATTCAAAATTCAAAATATCACAACTCAAAATATTACGTCTTTCATGATGCTGATGCCGAGGATGGTGTTTTATTTTAATCCTCTTTGTATTCTAGATTCTAGTCATCAAAAGGTAATGGAGAGTTAAGTTGGGGGTTGAGGGTGCTCAAAACCTCAAAACCTCAAAAGCTCAAGTACATGATACTTGATAATATCAATATTTATCTATAAATCTACTTGTACCCGGTGGATTCTGGATTAGGTTTTGGTTCACTACGCTTGAAATGCTTGAAATGCTTGAAATACTTGAAACTCTTGAAAATCTTGAAAATCTTGAAAATCTTGAAAATCTTGACGATTAAACGTGTACGGTCCAAAAGCTCTGCCTCTACCTCAACAAATATTATAACTTGGTTTTTTTGATCTCTCAAAACTCAAAACTGTATCCAATCTGCAGTCCTTTTGTCCATGCTCCATGGCCGTATGCTCAATAGTTTTGAAGGTAAAGGTAAACTGTATCACATTATATGAATACTTACACGTGGAGATTAAAAGTAGGCAAAAATAACTCCCGTCTAGAGTCTAGATTCTAGAGTCACGTATCGAGGACATAAAACAAAGAGGCAAAGTGTGGCAACTAAATGAGTACGAGTAAATAAGTATATCAGTTTCAAGTGACTCAAACTTGGAGTACTTGTAATAATAATAGCATTGGCAGTAGCAGTAGAAATAGCAACAGCAGACATTTCATTATGTAAAGCACTCACAAGTCACAACTTACATGCTAATCGAAAGTCAAAGCGTCATTCAAGCGAGATTCTAGAATCTAGAATCTCGAGTCTCAAGTCTCAAGTCTCCAGTCTTGAATCTCGAGCTTCCAGTTCCCAGTCTGTAGTTTCCAGTCTGTAGTTTGGATACTCGAGAGTAATATTATACTAACGACTAGAAAAACTCTTTTGGATTACGAGTATCTACTTGTAACTTGCTGCCTTTTTCTGCGAAAAAAACATGGATACGTAGAAAAGGAGGCGAAAAACAGAGGAAACAAGATAGAAGCTGAGTTGAGTTGAGTTGAGTTGAGTTGAGCTGAGCTGAGCTGAGTTGGCAAGAATGGGAAAGCACTTTTTCTACAATCTACAATCTACTTTGTACATTGTACATACATGTGAGATGGGGAAACGGTCGCTTGGGGCTACTTTCTGTCTCTCCCAACTCACATAACTCTGCCATATGTGTACATTGGAATTGGACACATCGTGCCTGTGTTACACAATTCCGGACTCGGTAGTTGGTAGTCTGTAGTCTGTAGTCCATCAGAGAAAACATGATGAACATGTGAATCAGAGTACACTTGCACATTTAATTTTCTCCCGTACAAAAGTACATCCACAGATGGATGTCAGGGAATTTTCATGTATGTAGGATGTAGGACGTCTACCATTTTGAAGCTTGTAATAATTTAGATTAAATGACCAGGCTGCTCCTCGAGTCCTGGACTTAAGTTTTAAGATGTAAGACGTAGGTGTGATACACTCACATATACAACCTACATTCTGCTTAAAGAGAAAACGGAAAATGAAAGAGTTGTAGGAAATTTAGAAAATGTATCTACGTTCCACCTACATTAATACAAATTACTTTCTTCTGAATTTTCTTCTGAGACAATGACTCAAATCTCAAAACGCAAATCACACCTTTCTAATTTCTACTTTCTACTTTCAACTTAATGATGACACCCTCATATCCTCATATCTCACATCAAAAGCTTGTTAAAAGGAAACTGTTCCACTTTCACAAAAGTTGAGTCAAACTTCATCCTGCTGTTGGCAAGTTGTTGTTGATAAAGTTGACAAGTTTTTGAAACGTGTTTGAACTTAACGCTCATATCTTTTCATAAAATGGGTCAAGATGTGTTGGAGATTAAAAATTTCTTGTTCCTCTCGTTTCCTTGTAATTTTGTAATTTTGTAATTTGCGTTGGCGTTGGTGTTGTTGTTTTCTGTGACAACATAAACAGTACACGGTAAAGAGTAAACAGATACATTCTTTACGATCACATAGTCAGAAGACTTAGTAAAAATTATGGCGGGTGCTCCTAAAACATGTTTACTTTCTTCTATGTTGATACTGATGATGATCATGAGCAAACAGTCAACAACACACAGTCAACAGTGAAGTAAACGTCAGCCTCTTGTCATCGCCAGAGCATCCACTCGTCATCTTCACTCGATTCTAGCTGATCTCTTCTCATGTTTCATCTCGGTACATTCTGTATTTCATATTTGCTTGTTGGTTGTGGGCGGTGACGGATGGATGTGCGATGTGCAATGTAACATGTGCGTAGTAGGTGTTCTTTATATAATAAATAATACATGTACAATCTAGAATCTAGCATGTATAACGTGGAGATAATTCTAAAGCTGGAGACTGGAGGATGAGTTTTTTTGGACTGTTGAATTTAGGCTGGATCTATGTCCTGTTTTGTATTGTGTCGTGTGTCGTGACTGTCCTTGTCCCAATTTTTTCCCAAAAACAAACCACAGAGTACAGAGCATAGAGTACGGAGAATCTGAAATGCATGAAAGTGTAAAGTGTGTAACGATTGAGATTGTAATTGGTATTGCTATGGATATTGATATTGATATTGGAACAGATCTGACACAGACCACAGGAATGAAGCGGAGGAGCAGTAAAGTAAAGGAATTGTCCTCCATAAAAGTCAAACCAATAGGATTTCATGTGAGATGTGGGGATGTGAGGGTGTGATACATTTATTTATGTATATATATATATATAAAACATATATCGTTTTCTATGTTGAACTCTGAGCTCTGAATTCGATTTCCATTTATTTACAAATAGAAAGTAGAAAGTGAAAAGCAGAAAGTGGAAAATAGCTCCACTGCACTTTATTTTTACGCCCACGCACAATTTCAGTAAGAGAGTCACCCCATGTTTTGATTGATAGTCGTAATGGTTATGGTAATCGTAATTCTCATGTCCGTATTCCATCGGGTCCAATTATTTTCTCAAATTGAACATTCAAGTTAAATTTCATTAGCATTATCATTATATTAAATGTAGAACGTGGAATGTAGAGAGAAGAGAGGAGAGAGACGAGAGAGGATAAAAACAAATTGTAAATTGGTAACAAATTAACATACAAAGCTCTCTGTCCTCCGTCCGCTCTTGTTCACTGTTCATTGCACTTGAATCACTACTCTCTATTCAGCAGCCAGTAGTCAGCAGCATAAAACTACACCGGAATTTTTATTATGTAGTGACCTAATTTTGGCCCTGTGTATCATGCACAAGTACTGATATTTAATATTTCGGTCAGCAGTTCCGTTCCATTTTGGTTAGCATGAATTTGGCAATGATAATTTATGGAGAATTTCAAAATGAAGAGTGTACTAGTAACTAGTAACTAGTATATTATGCGTATACATGTACGTGTCATTTTATTAATTAGATTCCATCCTCCTCACATTTCTGAAAGTGGGGGAGAAAGAGAAAGTGAGCAATGAGCATATCTCAACTGAACCAAACCAAACCAAACCAAAGAAGCGTTGATTCTTTGGGCATAGTGAAATTTAAAATAGTGTTAATAATATCCAAAGGCCTGTGTTCAGTGTTCAGGTTTAAGAACAAAGCAGAGCTAGATGTAAATCTAGATGTACAAGGTTCCAGTGTATTGTGCATTGTTCATAGTTCATATCTAGAATCTAGAATCTCCAATTTACAATTTACAACCTCTATCAAGTTGGTTGGAAAATGCGTGTGGTTTTGCCCTTTCATTTATTCCCAGTTGAACCCTCACATTTTCCTATTTGTATTCCTACTTCTATTCTTGCTCCTTCTCCATTTTGGAAATGGAGAAATATGGAGGGAACACATTCAACATGAATGAGAATGAAACGGAGGAAATAAGAGATGCAGAGCGGATCTCGAGTCTCGAGTCTAGAGTTTTGAGTCTCGAGTCGTTTGGTCATGAATCACGGTCACATGCCACAATGAAAGTCATAATTAAGTGACACTGAATAGAAAGTTTATTGCCAGATGAATTCCCAACCGAATCACACTCAGAATCAGAATCAGAATCAGATTGCCAGCGTAAATGCAGAAATGGTATTGAAAATTTATAGATATAGAACTAGAAATTGGTATACTGTTATAATAGTGCATGGTGATGTCAAAGACCGTCGACAGTCTACGCTAATAAAAGCATTTGTGAAATTATCCCACTTGAAATGAAATAACAAGATCAAGAACAAGAACAAAAACAAGTGTTGATGCTCATGTATTTTTTGGACATTTGTTTTCGTCATCTGATTCTGATTCTGTTTCTGTCCGAGTATCCGAGTAAACTTATTTATCACAATTTTCACCAATTACTCCTGTCACTGTCAACAAGGACAATTACGATTGTAAGTGATCGTAATTCGTAATTTGTAATCGCATGATGCTAAGAGAGACTCTCATCGCAACAACTTGATTAAGAGTTTCCATCAAATTTACAATTTACAAGTTGTACTTTTGTCATGGGAATTTTGTAATTATGTTCATTATTCTGTTCTGTTGGAGATGACTGGTTTAACTTTATTCAATTTTAAAATCCAAATCCAATCTAATCCAAGTCTGCTCTGTTAGTGTCTAGGCGTTGTAGCTGTGTTTAATCTATTTTTCAGCATCACCATGTCTCCATCGTCCATTCACAAACGGCAAAACTTGCAAACTTGCCAGTTTCGGTCCAAAACTAAAACTGGAAATATCTAGTGGCTACAGATAAATTCTATCAAATTTTCTTGGTGAGTACTTAAAATTGTATGAGGCATCAAGTATAAATCAATTACTTGAATTGGATGGGATTGGATTGGATTATGTAATTATGTACACATCTTTTGTCTTTAAAGAATAAAGAATCCTTCATTTTACAGAAGGGTGAATCCAATTTTCCTCCTCCTTTCTATGTTTTACAATTACGTCGTCACTAGTTCATTAATCATTAATACACATCGACATTCTAGAATCTAGAATCTAGAATCTAGAATCTAGAATATATAACGTTTATTACCTTGAGCCTTGAGCTATATCATGTACAGTAACTAAATAGCTAGTGTTATAGTGATGTAGAAAATTTCGGTTTGGCTTATGGCTTATAGAATTCACCGTAGTCTACTCATTGGATTGGATTGGATTGGATTTACCAGGTCCAGATGAATGGATAATGAATAATAAAATAGTATACAAAATTTGGTTTCAATTTCTATCTCTTTTACTCGGTTTATCATTGGTAGAGCCGGCCGGATTTAGTGTAATCTAATCACGTGGATTTCCAACTACCGTATGTATCTCGTATCTCCGTAATTACCTGATACATTTAATATTTAATAAAAATCTAATATAATATAGTATAATATATTGTGTAGGCCATAGACTGTAGACTGTAGACTGCATACTACACAAGTATCTTTATTATTTAGTTTAACGTATACCTAAAGAGTAAAGACTAAAGACTGAAGACTAAAATGGCTGCTCGGAGAATTCTCAAGTTCAAATTTTATCATTTGTAATTCATTGGAAAAAAACGGAAGGAGGAAAGGCAAAAAAAGGACGGGAAATCCGAGAAGCAATCCGGGAATCCTTGTGCATACGATTTATTTTATTATATTACATGTTGGTGTTATAACCTCAACAGTTTGACAGGTTTAACACCCTTTTCCCCATATTTTGAAATTCTAGACTCTAGATTCTAGATTCTAGATTCTAGAAATCCAGAATTCCTACTTTCCACGTGCGGTAAACTGGGTTTGTAATATTTGACTACGAGTTTTCTCAGAGATGGAGAGAAATGAGGCCAGGCCAGGCCAACAACTTAAACTCAAGTTGTCTAGTTTTCAATCACAACCCAACTCAACTCACCACACAACAAGATCTGTGAAGACGTGGAGTGGTTGACAGTAGTCACTAGACACCAGGCGCTTGACACTAGATACTAGACAGTAGAAATGTTTTAAATGCTAAATAAAAGCAAGGATTGAAATGGGAAAAGGAGAAGAATGTATATTTCATTTTAGGGAATTCTTCTGTACCTCTCATTCACCATTCACCATCTACGACTCAAGTCAGTTATATCCTAAAATATGTGAGATGTGAGATGGGATGAATAAATAAATGAAAGAGTAACATTAATACATAATAATACATTCGATATGCCTATACGTATAAGAACAAGAATAAAAGGAGGAAGAGAAGATGCTTGAGTTCGACATTCTCCCTTGAAATGAGAGAAAATGGATGAATATGAGACTCTCAATTCTCCATTTGAGTTTCATATGGTATACAGAACACACAGAGTAGCAGCAGTTGAGGACGAATACGAAGACCAAGACGACAACGAGAATCCGATCAACAGACCAACACATGCATGATGAAGGAGTAACATTTCAAGACATTCCAAGATGTGAAATGTAAAGATGTGCGGAATGTGACACGGGATGCGGGACAGAAGTACAAGTACGAGTGAAAGTAAGAGTAAAAGTAGGAGAAAGGAATAGAGAAAGATATGTGGAAGAAAAGAGGGAGGATGGATGGAAAAGACAGACAGCAGTCTCGCATAACAATTTTAGGAAATGCTAAGCACAGATAAGTCATGTGAATGAGAGTAGAGAGTAGAGAAGAGAGTAGACAGTATACAGCTTGTGGGAATTCTCTATGCAAAACCGGCCTGTCACATCAAAATCCGTATACCAAGAAAATACCAAAATACCAAGAATCTAGATTCTAGAATGTACAATGTAGAGAAAAGAAGCGTAGAGGGGAGTGAAAGGCGAGATGAGAGAGAACAGAGAACAGAGCAGCAGAGCGGAGGGAATTGAGAGCAGAGTACAAAACGGAGGAGAAGCACGACAGTAGTGGCTCTTTTTCAACTACTCTACATTCTGCATATTCTTTGTACATTATATATACAGAGAGTATACAGAGAGAGATATAGACTTGTAGCTTGTAGTTTCTAGTTTCTAGTTTGTAGTTTAATGCACGCTCAAAAGTCCTCATCTCCGACACGTCGACATACCGTCGACCGTCGACCGTCGACACTCGACACATACAAAAGATACATAATCTTCCTCTCCTTCATCCAATACATTTTGTTCTCTGCTCCGCTTTCTACTTTCTACTTTCTATTTTCTGCATACATATAGAATGTAGAATGTAGGTTGTAGGTATAAGGTATATGAATCACCTATACATATAATATGATATGATGTTGAATGGGGAGAGAAGGAGAAAGTAGAGTAGTACATGAAAAGAAAATAGTGCGTGCTTTTCATAAATTTTCATACAACCGTAAAACTGTAGTCAATCTTAAAAAAAGATGAATTCATTTTCTCCTCCGATTTTCCTTTAGCCTTTTCGTTCCACTTGAGCTTCAGCTTCCACTTGTACTTGTACCTCTTTTTTCCGTCTTCCCTTCTGCCTCATTCATCCCAAGGGATTTTTTATTTTTTATTTTATATTTCCAATCTCTATCTATTTTCTATATTCTCTACTCTGTACTTTACCAAAGCCTGTGCTTCAACTTTAACAGACTTGGATCATTCTCGGTTCTAGGTTCTAGGCTTACTCTTTCTGCCTCCTTCCTCATTCCTCAATTCTCAATCCTCAATCATCAATGCTCAGGCTTCATCTTCCACTAAAATTATGAACATTGAGAAGTGAGAATAAATACAGTTTCTCTTTTCACCATTGCTGCTCAAAAATCCATGCAGATTTACGCCGTACGCCTGATGGTTTTTTGTGCTTCTTTTCCCAATCGCCTCTCTTTTCACTTGAACTAGATCCTAGGTGCTAGACTCAATATTTTTAGTATGGTTTCTCTTCCTGATTAATCCAAAAAACGAGGGACAAAAATAATGAAATTCAGGGAAGAGAGCAAAAATATAATAATTACAAAGAAGCCTGACATATACTTCTTGAGTCTTGCGTTCATATCAAATCAAACATCAAAGCTGAAAATTCAAATATCAGAAATCACAACCGTGAATCATGTCAGAGGTTTTTCATTCATCAATAAACTTTTAATAAAAAGATTTGGTCATAGTTTTTAGTAGGTTTGGTAGGTTTTTTGAAACCATTTGAGGAGGATCAAGTCGCAATTATTTGCCAAAAATGCGTAATTTTGTAAGCAATTAATAATTTCAACACAAATCTCAAAAGTTTAGGGTACTTTGATGACTCTTTTTCTACAAAAAATACAACTTTATTGAATTGCAAAGAGCATTGAGCATTGAGCACTGAGGACTGAGAATTTTGTGTAAAAGTGTGTTAAAGCTCTAACGTACAGCTAAGCTACAGCTTTGATATCGTACATTTGCAAGAATAAGCGAAAAGGCATCTACGACAAGTATTGTGCATTTAGGACGGCAAAAAATTCAAAATTGACAATTGACAGAGAGATTTTCAAAAAATGTTGATATTCATATTTCTATGGATAGGAAATGGGACGGAAGTGAATTGGAAATTCCGATGGTTCGCCTCTCTCGTTCCATCCAATATCCAATCCATCCAAAATCCTTTTGTAGAATAAATTGATAACAAGTGGACAATTTGAGAAATCGTAGGCTTGCATGACAAAAGGTGTAGGTACAAAAGGTGTGTTGAATTCAGTACAATATCCATATCAGATTAGCATGTCGATGGCAGCAAGTGAAGCATGAGTAATACACTTTTTGCGTCTTTTTGACACTTTCATCAAAAATTTCAAGCTGAGAAAGCATTTCATCCATGCTCCGTACCCTTCCAATTCTTTTGGAGCATATGGAAAATTGTACTTGTATTTTGGAATAATGTAGTATTTACTCAGTATTTTACTTTTTTCCTTTTATTTGCACCCATGTATTGGATAATAAAATGGAAGGTGAATGAGTGTTACGACGTAGATACGACGGACTTGTCAAGCTACAATTTCTATAAAATTTATTTTTCTTCCTCCACCATATAATTTAAAGTGCAATATGTTATAGAAGCCAAGTACAAAAAGATATAATATTTGGTTCAACAAAAAAAGGTTCTACGGTTGAAAATTCTTAGTTCTTGTCTCCAAATTTGAATATTGAATATTGAATTTGCACATAAAACCACTTGCTGCATCCATTTTTGTATCACAAAGGGCCTGTTTTCTACAGAGAAATATCAATTTTTTGTGCAATTCACGCAACCATGTTAATGTTCAATATAAAATTTGCTTTTTGCTGCAAATTAAATCGTCTAAACCTTTAAGAATCAAGATTAGCAGCGTTTTAAAAATTCCTACGCGATTCCATTCCAGTACCGAGGTTTTAAGGGGGCGAAGCTGAGTTTTGTTTTCCTCGTGCAGGTCTACATACGTTGTACAATATACATTGTACATTGTACATAGTACGTGTAGGAGTAAAATAGACTAAAAATCAGTCAATCAGAAGAATGAAAGATGAACCGAGTAATATAATAAATACTTGAGCAGTTGCATCTATTTAAATTGGAGTTGCAATAGGAAGCTGTGTAATTTTGTATGCCGTCATTTTGTATGTCATATGTCATGTAAATCAGAAGAGTCAAAAGCACAATAATTTCATGTATCATGCATGAACCATTGTATGACTATGACTACGACAACTACACACTGTACAACATGAGAGGAATGAACAGACACAAGAGATTGATGTGAATGAAACGAGTAATGTATCAACAATCTACAATCTACAACTTGTAAGTCAAATTCAATTCAATTTTTCATTCAATAGAACGGGTGTGGAGATGGATGGATTGCAATAGTTTTTCTTTTATTCAGGGTTTTCCCCCGTAAATTCTTTCACTTTTCACTTGACATCCAACATCCAAAGATACAAAAGGAGAGTTGAGTTGGTGGATTCAAAATTTCAAAACGCATGTTGATCTTCCTGTCGATTTTCAACGTCAAGCATCAAGCGTGGAGCGTCAAGTCAACGTCAAATATGATGATTCTTCTTGTGAGTTCTTGTGAATTGCATTTGAATAGCATTGAAAATAAAGTTTCTTCTTTTCTACATGCAAACATGTAGACATGTTACATGTTACATATACACAAATGCGTACACACATATAAAATATACAAAAGAACAAAAAACGTACGACTTGGAGTCCAAAGGACTGTACAAAAGAAAACTTTCATGATTTCTTGTGCACAGTCTGAACAATGAACACTGAACAGTGAACAGTCGGCCCATCGGCCCACACAAAAAGTAATTGTAATTGTACTCGTACAGAGTAAATAAAAAGAGTTTTTTTCCCTTTATCCTTTTAAGCAAATACTTCAAGATCACAAAAGACTGAGTAAAAAGTTTCAACTTTTATTTGAATGAATGAAAACGGTACAAAAAAACGGCGGTTCCTACTACTTTCTTTCTTGGTTCCATAAACCAAAACGGAGAGGCTTCGATCAAGCACTTTGATAAAGAAAAGCAACTTTTAAATTTTATTTCCTGTCCATTTCCTTCAATTTTCCATTTTCAAACGGACTTGATCATTCTAAATTCTAAATTCAGCGTATCTAGTATCTACACATTTTATCTGAAAAACTCTTTCTACCTTTGATGATCGTATTTGTATTCCAAAAAAGAGGAGAAATTTATGTGTACAAATATCTTTCTGCGAAAACTACCTTTGAAGAACAGCGAAATAACTTTTTGACTTTTATTCAATTTCAATAATGTACATAAAAGTCATATTAATTTTATGCCGAAAGGTGGTTTCTGATAAAACTCGAAACTACGGATTATTTCACGGTCGAATGAGCTAAAGGGATAAAAAAGCTAAGGGAAATTTGCCTTTTTATTAATCGTCTAGAATCTAGAATGTAGAATCATGTACCGCAGAATAGAATAAAATTCATCATTCATGATGGGGAATTTAATTACCAATAAACTTTTGATATCGGTAAATATAGGAGAAAACAAGAGCTATGTGTAATAAAATGCGTAAGCTATGATAAAATCTATAATGTGACCGTACTTTTACTTATGTGTGATAGGCTGAGCTCTGAGCATTAAATGGAGTAGACATTCATTAGTGTGACTTGTTCTAGCGATCGTAATCGTAATCGTAAACACGTAGTTTATTTCACATAGATTGGCGTACATTGTACATTGTACAAAGGGTGGATTTGAAAATACTAAGTACCATAAGTAGAACAGTTTATGGATTTATTATTATTATTATTCTCATTTTCTTTTTCCTTCATTACGTAATGCGACTTGCGATGAAGACTTCTCATGTTTGGTTTTCCGATTGTTGGCTTATCGCTATCTACTATTTCGTTGTGTGAGATTATGACTTATGACAAAGCAAAACAAATTATGGTATGGCTTTCACTTGTTTTATCGCTCATACTTTTGTTCATTCCCCACATAATTTTCCTTTCAAGTTCTTTTCTATTGTGTACTGTGTATTGAGTATTGTGATAGTCACGTTTTTCCTCTAACTTTGCATATTTCTGAATACTTTTGGCTTTTAGTCTTATAATTTAAAAGTTGTATAAGCAGATATATTCAATAATAAGGTAGGACAAAAGGGGACAAAATTAAGTAAAAGTTTTCAATTTATTTTTATATATTTTTCCTTCGACGCAGTAAAAAAAAACGCCAGAATCTAGAATCGATGTCGATTTCCTGTGTTTGATGAACGTTCTTACGGGGTAATGTGTGAACAGTAAACAGTAAATAAATGAAACCAAAGTATAACGAGCTCAATGCTCAATTCAAAAATGCACGACAAAAAACTCCAGACTCCAGGGACAAGGTATTTTCTATTTTCTATTACGGAAATCCATGATCAAGTTTTTGTTTTCTAAAAAACTCACCAGGTTAGATTTACCATTTTTCATAGAGAAAAATAGAAAACAGGTCCAAAAAGAAAAGAGTTTATTGTCACCAGTCTAAGTTCTAAAATATTTTACTCTTAATAAAATGAAGATCAAATTAAAGTTGAGCTTTGTCCTCGATTCATGAAAAAATGGGTATTTGAAAAACAAAAACAACAACAACAAAAACATAAACAAAAACAAAAACAAAAACAAGAACACGGAAATGTAATTGCTTGAACAAACGCCTTCACTGGCTCCAAACTCCAAACTCGAAACAACTGCGAACAAAAAATAAGGATGTAAACTCATTCAAACAAATTGTTGCAATCAGAAAAAGTAAATAAACATGAAACATAAATACTATTTTATGCCATGTTACACATTTACCGTTTACACATGCTATCCGCTCCACTCGACGCATCAGAAAAGAGAAAACATGTACTCGACTCTTCAGAGAAAAGTAATAAAAATAATGAAATATTCTCATGTGACTCAAAGTTGGAAGGTAAATTCCTTGGTGTGAGCAATTTAGCACGATTCATGCTGTGACCAAATCACGTCCATGTTCAATCTTCACCTTCATGATAATGTTCTGTTGTATTGTTTATTGCTATTGCATTTTTGAGAAAAAGCGGTTCTACATGCCATAATTTTTTTTTGTGACGTGTTTTGTGTTCTGAATTTTGAAATGGTAAAAACAAACTGAGACAAATATTTTGAATTTCCATATTTTATTATGAGACAATGGTGTGGAGCACTTTCAATACAAGAAATTTGTTCCAAATTTTAATCTATTTTCTTGACGTGCATTCAAAAAATTAAAAATTCTCATCCAGTGAAAATTGAGATACTTTTAAAGTAGTTTTAAATTTGAGTAGTTTAATTTAACGGGATGATCCCGTTATACTTTGTACTTTTTGGTTTTTACTATATATTTGATTTTGTTTCTGTTTTTCAGAATGCTTTGCTGCTGGAAGCTCTTTCTGGACTATCACTTCCGTCTGTCCCCAAAGGCATGGTTGAAAATCTTAGGTGAGTTGAAATTGCTAACAGAATACGCACCATACTTTTGGCGTAAGAGTATTTATTATTTGTTGTTTGAAAGTTTCACAAAATAATATCATGAATGAAGAAGACCATTGATGACTTTTAACTATACATGATCAAAATTTTCTGAACATTTAATTCCGCCCTTTTCCCTGTGTCCATTTTGTCAATTTTGTCATTTAGATCCTTATTTACAGGAATTCTCTCAAGTATCCGTTTTCTGTGATAACTATGATAAATTTCTATAGCACACAGTTTACAGTCTATAGCAGACATAATGTGCAGCGGTTTATTTTAATTTGTGAATAAAATGGCTAAAGAGAAAAGTTATGGAACACATTTCCAATTGCACAATGCACATTATCCATTGCATGGTGCAGCAATTATTCTGCGTGAAAGCAAAGTTTGAGAATGTACAAGTGTTTTAATTTCATCTCAACTATGGTAAAGTTGTACTTGACTTGAGCAATTATAATTAGACCTTGAGCCTTGAGCCTTCAGTCTACAGTCTACAGTCTTGAGTAATAGCATCCATCTAGAAATAACAGTGTGACATCCAAATTCTGACATAATCATAAAAGTCGGGAGAAGGTTGAGAATTGAGCATTGAGCATTGAGCACACAGATTGAGAGAAAGTGAGAGGAAGAGAGAAAGAGAGAGGAAAAAATTATCCCCTTGGGAAGTCTTTTCTCATCATCATGATCACGACTGCAGACATCATCATCATAATCATGACATGACGACGGGAATGATGTACCATTCAAAGTGTACAGTGCACAATGCACAGTGTGCCATATACAAAGAACAACACGAATCTGATTGAGGCAGCAAGCGGAAAAACATGATGATGATTACAACACAGGACATGAAAAGACTCGGACGTGTCATCTTAAACGTCTTTTTTACGTTCTCGGCCTCTCTTCTTCTCCTTCTCCACGAATGTCTAGTTAAGACTCATTCTCAATTCTCAATCTCTGCATTGTTAATGTAGAATGTGGATTTTGGATACTCCCGACTCTTTATTCTTTACTCTTTACAGTCTTTATTTTGCACCATTCACTCAACATTCTCCAATTCTCCAACCTTCACTTGATCCCCGCTCTTTTTCCGTTTCCTTTTCGTTTTCCTGGTCTCTTGATCTTTTTTATGTTTTCCTTTTTGACTATTTTATGACTCGCGGAATTAAGGATGGAGTGCAAATGTTTAGTGCAAAGCGTCCAGCGCCCAGCGTCCTTTTCCTTTTTTTTACTGTCTACTGTCGGCATTATCCTTATAAAGAGGGAAAATGAGCAACTTGCTCCAAATTCAATTCGGTCAGGACTTCAATGTACACTGAAGACTGAAGAGTAAAAACATTGACTTTTATGTTTATTGTCATACTTTTCTGTTTTCATACACTGTTATCGTCATCTCGACAAATTGCAAAAGAGTTTTAGAATGAAATTCAGAAATGTAAAAAATTTCTAACAATATTGAATATGGCTGTAAAAAAAGTTCAAGATTGTAAATTTTAAACTTAAAATCCATTTACTTGGATCATCTGGATTAAAATCCATGAGCACAATAACGAGGAGTGAATTTTCTTGGCTTGGCCAATTTTAAGTTTCAAGTCTTGAGGCTCGAGTCACTGGTGTATAAATAAACGTTTGATCCAAGACTTAAAGTGTTCTAATTAGTAAGAATGGTATATTTACTCCCTTTTCCCATGCAATTAAAGTGTTGAACGATATGGCTTATGTATTATGGCTTACGTATAATGTACAATGTACAACGTACAACGTAGTACACGGAATAAATGTTGCGTGGGGAGGAGATAACTAGCCTCGTATAATAAAGGGCGAAACACGGAAAGCGCTCAAATTAATTTAAAGGAGGTACAAAATGAAACAAAAGAGAAAAACGTGAACAAAGAGGCGGAGATGTGGAATCTAGAAAATAGAGTCTAGAATCCAGAAGCTCGAAGCTTGAAGCTAGAAAATAAATAGAAAGGCATAAATACGTAAATGTACGTATAATCGTTAATTGTGCACAAGACATCTTCATACTGCCTACAATTTCTTTTTGTTTCTTATCGTCTCTTTGTTTAAAGGACGTGTTGTGTCATGTTCTATATGCCTATTTCTCCTGCTTTCTGTCTTCTGAATTCTGGCTTCTGGATCTACATTGAATTGCATGTAATAATTATACATGTAACATGTACTACAACCTTCTCTTCCGCTTGCTTGTCTTCTCATTGTCCAGAACCCAGAATTTAGAATCTGGAATCTGGAATCTAGATCTAGAATCTGGAATCTGCCTTTATGGTGTGTGTAAAAACATGTTTTTAGTGGAGCGAAATGAGCTGCGTAATCCTGGAAGGATTCTCTCTTCTCTTTTCCTTTGTCCGCATCATCATTATACTCCTAGTCGTAGTTATGTTTAGATTGTAAGTACAAGTGAATACAATGGGCGAGGATTCTCTCCATTCAAATCCCGTCTCATCAGAACTTTGTTACTCAGCGGAGATCCGAGTCTTTTCTACTACTAAATAAAAGGGAAACAAGCAACATTGTCCTTTTTCTTACCACTAAACGCTGTACAGTGTTCAGTGTTCACTGTACACTGTACCGAGGGTATTGTACATTCTCCATTCTACATCAAAAGCAAGGTAACTTACAGAGCAAACATTGAAAAAAAATTGAAAAATCAGAAGCAACAGCATGGATAAAGCGGAAAGGAGGAGTAATTACAATGTGCTGCAAGGCATAAAACTTTTGAACAAGGGACAAAGAAAACTAGGAGAGAAAAGAGAAACAACCATGACAAAATGTTTAGCAGTGTGGATTTTGCTCTGGTATCTTGTATTTTTTATTACTTCTCATTTTCCAGATTTCTCATCCATACTTCTTGCTCCTGTAACTGGAAAATTGGTACCAGTTCCAGTTCCATTGCCAGGTCAATGAAATGGTTGTTGGTAGAATGGTAAAGGAAGCATCAGAGAGTGAGTACAAAGTTTTTTGGTTCGGATACCCAATTTGGTTTCTTTTGTTGGCTGTGGGTTGTGGGTTGTGGATTGTGAGTTGTGAGTTGTGGGTGCTCGGGTTTTTCTGCTTTCTCTATTTCTTTCTTGGGTTCTCCCTTTGGTTTGTTTATCTTTGAGTTCTAGATCCTTTGTCTTTATTTTTGTTTTCTTGTTGTGAGGGAAAACAAATAAAGAATCAAACAACTGACAAATTCAAAGACAATCCCGTGTTCACTGTACAGTGTACACTGTATACAATAGAAAATGCATATGCTGTGTACTGTGTACTGTGTACGCAGTAGGAAAGACAAATGCACTATACATAATTTTTTCCTCTGTATAATCTACATGGGTTTTTCGTCCTTCACTTTTACTTTGCCCCACTTCACTTTGTTTACACATGCAAAGTACTAGTGCTGCTGCTGCTGTTGATGGTGGTAGTGTTCCTCGTTCTCGTTCTCCTTCTCGTTCTCGTCAATAATGTATAATGTGTAAGGTAGAGAGTAAATAATAAATTAACCAAAAGTTTTGTTGTGTAAATAAATAAAAACTGTTTCCTTTGTTTTTTGTTTATAACTTTGAACCACGAGCATTTTCTTCCTTTTACATTTACCTGTAGTTTGTACCTTGTAGTTTGTAGTTTGTAGTTTTGAATTTGGAATTTGGAATCTTGAATCGTGAATCGTGAATCTTGACAAAACTTTACGAAAACAAAACAGAAATTCAAAGGAAAATAAATATTTAGTATAGGAAAATCAAGTGAAGAATACATGAGAATTTTGAAATTTTCACCTCTTTCAACCTTTTTATTTTAAATTCTTCTCTTCAATCTGCATTAAATTTAGGATTGAGGATTGCGTCGGATGCCAAAGTTTATGTAGAATGTAGAATATGTGGAGCTATATTTTTTAAAATTTAAAGTGAAAGCAGGATTTAAGATTTGAGATTTGAGATATTCAACAATAAAAGTTTATAGCCCAGTTCATGTCATTTCCTCACTATTCTGTCTGTAGTTTGTAGTGTTCAAAGCACACTGTACAGTGTTTTTTATCCATATGGAAAGCGATGGATTTTTTGACTCCTCTGGCTACTCATTTAAGTTATCTTAAGTGTACAGTGTACAACGTATGTGCATCGTGTTAGATTTCAGGTTTCAGTAAATGTGTCAATGGGCATGAATGTAAAATGATAATATAAAACGTACGGTGCAAGATTATGCATTATGTATAGATCCAAGATCCAAGTACATCCACGTACAGTGTACAGTGTACAGTGTACAATGAACAAGTGACGAATATATGAGAGCAATAAAACTCTGGAATCTCTCAAACTCTTCACATTCTCTACATTTAAGACCTTTGAGACTCTGCGACCTCATAAAAAAGAGAGCGGCTACGACGCTTTTGTGAATTTCCTCAATCTTTTTCCACTCCAACTTTCTCTCTCTTTCTCCCACTCTCTTGCTCGTCGTTCTGATTAAGCGTTTACTTATTATGTACGTACATATGTCGGGATGTCTATACGTACAATTTGGAGTGTGGAGAGTGGAATGCACAGCTTTTGAATTTAGAATGTATAGATTTTCTCTCAAACAAATGCCACTACATACACATTCTAGATTCTACATGTTATATGTTATACTAAAGTAAAGATGAGAAAGCGGAGATCTAAGACTCTCGTTGGTCGTTGGCTGTTGGTCGTTCTTCGTTTTTCCGCTTTATTCTCAAATCACAATTCTCCAATACCCAGTCTCAAGTCTCAAGCCTGTGATTCTGAAGCCAAAATAGAGAAACAGTCAACTTTTTTCAAATATAAGATACAAACCATACCACCTACTACATTGTACACTGTACACTGTGTACTGGTGTACATGCACTCTTGATTTAAAATCAGTTGAATCACCCTGTTGAGTACACAGTAACAATGTTAGTATTACAACTGCTTGTAGCTCGTAGCTCGTAGCTAGTAAAATAGTGAGTAGTGAGCAGTTGAGTTGCTTCGAGTTCAAGAGTTGAAACAAAATGTAGATCTATCCACTATCTACTGTCTACTGTTGGTGTGCTTTGTACGTTTTCGGGTTTTCCACTTTTTTCCTCTAGACTAGATACTCAAAGGACGGTGAAAGTACCTATCTGAAGGATTGTGCATAGTGCATAGTGCATAGTAGAAAGTAGACAGTAGACAGTAGACAGTAGGTATAGGAGAGGGACAGGAAATAGTTAGTGGAGCTGTGCAATCTTTTGTGTCTTGTGTCTTGTGTCATGCTTTGAACAATCTAGCCCTTTGTGTAGTTAACTACACACTACACTTACAGAATGGAACAGAACACAACAGTCGTCTTCGTCTTGTGCACTCTGCACTTTGCAATTTCCTTAGTACTTTTGTACATTTTACATTTCTGAACCGTAAAACCTACGCTGTCCATTCTCCATACATTGTACATTGTAAATTGTACATGGTACATTCTACTTGTATAGTGTAGTTTGGTCAGAGTAAAAATCAGTACAGATGAGAATAACATACCAAAGTAGTGTACAGTGTATCCGATATTCTGCACTCTCCGCTCCGGTACAATGTCATGTATATAGGTAAAAGACGTTCTTCTTTTCTGTACAAGGAAGCCGTAGATGGAGACTGAGAAGGAGAAGAAAGAGAAGGTAGAATATCTATGGAAGCTGGAGATAACTCTTTGACTGAGTGTCTGTGTAAAGAAAACTGTTAATGGTATCTGCCGTAGGCAAGAGCAAAGGAAGAGCACATGTGAGTATGGAGTGTGGAGTACGGGATAAAGAAAGGGCAGAGGACAACGATCGGAAGACGATATAGTCCTTTTAAAGAACGGAAAGAATAACCAGAGAAAAAGATAGCATGTCAAGTTATTTAAGTCCAAGATTCACCATTCTACTGTAGATTGTAGACTCTAGACTCTAGACTACAGACACAAGACACTTGAGACTCTCCAAACTGAAGAATAGAATGAAGCGATGAGAAAAACGCTTTACAACTGCCCGTACACATTCTCAATCTTCCTTTGTCAGCTCGTACTCGTACTCCTACTCGTGCATTATGTGCAACGTACATTATATACAACCACCGTCGCCATTGCCATTGCCATTGAATTTCAGTCTTTTCTCCTTTTGTATCTATATTTCCACTTGCTGGACTGAACAAGTCCAGTGGATATAATATATTATTATGTGCAACTCACATGCACAAAGCACAGAGCACAAACGTATTTTATAGGTAGCAAGGGTAGAAGAACGAACATGTTTGAATTTTCTCCATTATTTTCATGTGTCTAGAGTCTAGAGTATAGAGTATAGGTAAAACCCAGTTGGCGTTGTTCAACTGCAAAAGGAAAGGCACAAGTGTAAAAGAAGCAAGTTGGTAATGGCGGATGCAATTGTATCTTGATCGTGTACATTACATATTAAAAGCATAGTCTAGATACGTTCGACATTCGAGATGTCTGTCCGCTGTTTATTGTTTATTGTCCATTGTCCATTGTCCATGCTAACCGTACTATGTGTCTTGTCTTGAGTTTTGAGCACAAACAAGATGAACATGTGCAGATAGAAAACCAGTTTCGTGTTCTTTCACCGAGTGAGTAAATAGTAAATACAGTAGTCTGGAAAATGTTCCTGGACAGTGGACAATGGACAGTGTTACGGAAGTAAAAGGGAAGAAAAAGAAGCATGTAGGCTGTAGTTATGCTCCGAGTATTTCTTCAACATGTTTTCTTCAAACAGAAGGAGAAGTGATCACGTGCCAACTCTTTATTTTTTGACTTGTTCTCCAGATTTTGTTATAGATACTAGATTTTCCATTTGTGGTTTTTACACAAATGGAACGTATGACAATTATGAATCCTTGATGACGATGACACACACTAATTATGGATTGTACCTTCAAGCCTATTAATGTTTTAAATGGCTAAGGAGCTCGTATTAAAATCCAAACTAAATACTTTTACGAGCCACAATTCAAGCATGAATAATGTAAATTCATGCATGTACAATGTACAATGTACAGTGTAGAATGTAGAATGGTGGACGTAGACTTCAAGTTGACTAGTTCTATTGTGGAGAACTGGGAATGGAGGAAAGCGGGCGATCATCCGATTCATACAAATGAATACGATCCACTGTACCTTCAACGTTCATGTATGTTCATTTTGCATGCTACAGTCTACATTCTAAAGTCTCAATACAATCTGCAATACATTTGGAATGTAGCTATTTTGGGTTTTTGAAATTGCAGATTGCCTGATATGAAAAAATGGTAGGTACTTTCTCCTCTCTCTTGCATTTTTTTGACTCTTCCTTGAGACTCCAGTCTCTAGATTCTTGATTCTGGATTCTCAAGATATGTGCTGTAGATTGTAGATTGGAGATTGTAGATGCAGTGGATCTACTCTCTTCAGATATTCGTTGGATGCAAATGGGATAAAAAGTTGAATGGTTTTTGGTTCATTCGCCAAAAAACTCTTTAGTTCTAGTTTCTTTCTTTCTTACTTTTCTTGTGTTCCTTTTCATCTTTTCTCTTGTTCTCCACCATTAGGCTGAGACTGGTTACTGGTTACTGGTTTCATGGTGTGTGGTATTACGACGTACAACTGCTATTAAAACTAGTTATACTTTTCCCGAGGCAACGATTTACGCTCAACTTTCCTCTTCTGTGGTTCCCTCGTCTTTTCATACTTGTCCGTTGTCTGTTGTCTGTTAGCTGGTTGCTGGTTGAGCATACGAATTCTTTCTTGTTCTCGCTCTCATTCTCTCTTTCTCTCCTTTTCTCTTTAATATACCGTTTCTTCATAAGTACTTTTATTCGGTCGTATGTATATTGTGCATTGTTCATTGTACATTGTACGTTTAACAAAGTAGATGTAAAACCTCTACGCTTCAACATTCTACTATGGTACTTGAGTATTCAACATTCAGATCACAATACTCACCATGTAGTCAGTTGAGGAGATGAGGTGAGTCGGAAACTGAGGAGCAGAGTCAAATTATGTACTTGACTAGGGCTCCAGACTCCAGACTCTAGACTCTAGACTCTAGATTCTGGGACTTGGAGGTACTTGATAAAGAAAGGAGTAAGAGGTAAACGGTAAGAGGTACGCTAAAGACACTTCTCATAAATTTCTCAATTGCGTGTCCTCCATTTAGCTAACTTTTGTATCATGTCTAAACTCTACACTGTACCTTGTACATTGTGCATACGTTTGCATAGTGAAAGCCAACCCGAAGCCAAAACTAAACATACCAAACCAGACCAAAGGAAAACCACATTGGGAGAAAAGTGAGTAAGTGGTTGGAAAGAAGTTTAGAGTTTAGGAGACGGGGAAAGGAAAATGAATGGTATAAAGATGAAAATGTAAAGTATGAGGAATGAAGACTGTATGAAAGCAGGATGAAATGATGCATAGAATATGAATTTTATTCTGTCGCTGGATCTGGATGTGGATGTGGATCCGTATCCGACTACTCATATATCATATATCTGCCACATTTTGTATGCAAAGGACAGCGTAAAATGACAGAAAGAACGAGATGGAGTCTGTAGAATGTAGAATGTAGAAGCCATAGTTGAAAATCGAACGTCAACAATCGACAACCACAGAAAAAATGGGTGGATGCATGCAAAAATTAATATGATGATCCACGACATTATTTTTCATATCCTATTTATTAAATCCTGTGCAAATTCTGGAACCCTTTTTTCTTACTCTTTTATCTGCATTTAAAAATAACATGAAAATGCCAAAATTTCAATTTTCCAAAACAACTGTCTAACTAAAATTTTTAACAATTTGTGGTAAAATGTTATACAACTTTGAGGCATATTTTTGACTTGTACAACTGTAAATATCCACTTACAGTTTTGACTTTCGACGTTAGACGTTGGACATTAGCCGATATCTTGAATTGAAAAGGGAATAAATCAATGATCACGATAATTTTCCGTGTATTCAGTATTGAGCATTGAATATTCATCCGTCCAACATTAAGATTCAGATTATTTCATAAATCTTACTTTTACATTTATGCACACCGCAAATCCGAATCCAAATGCCATCATTTGAAAAAAATATGATATAATTCATTTTTCTACACGTTTCAATAGTTGCACTATTTTACTTTCTTGAAAAAATACATTTGTACGGAGTATGGAGGTTGCAGGTACTTGTGCTATCTCTGTCATATTTCCGATTCTTTCTACTTTTATTCAAAATTCTAAAGTTACAAAGTATTTTCCAATTCTGACCCACTTTGCTCTTTCCTTTGTACGTACGACAAAGATACGGATAAGGATAACGACAGCAGGGCGACAACTCTATTTTGTATTTCACCAACCCAGTCCAGCCCATGTCGATCCATATTTCAGACAAAGTTCATGTAACAGCCTTTTGAGGTTTAGGTTTTGAAACTAAAATAAAAGTAAAAGTCTAAAAATGTTATTCATTTTTTCTTCTGTGTAGAGAGCAGAGAACAAGTCAATATTTACAGGAATGTGTTTACATTACACATTGTAAATCACGGGTTTTTTTGTAGGAAAAAAAGTAAAAAAGTCGGTAGAAATTCATCCAAATTCCATCCTTATTTTGTAAAATCAGCATTTGGGGGTGCTTTCACTTGTGACTTGTGAATCTGATACAGTTTCTATAAATCTTTTATGTTTTTCTAAATTATTTCATGTAAATTTTGTGGCACGTTGTGACAGCTTGACAAATTTACTGCATAATGTCCAATGTCTACTACATAAAAAATTGTACTGTTTGTTACTCGGTACCGTAATATCCATAATATATAGGCTATGAACTAGATACTTTTGTAGATATTTTTACACGTTGTTTTTAGAAGAGTCCCAGTAACCAGATCTGAGAAATGTGAGAAATCAAAGTTCGTCATCTTGACACAAAGAGAAAAGAAAAGAGGCATCATAGATTGAATCATGAAATAATTTGAGGCAGGATTTAGGCTTTTGTACAATGTACAAACATGAAATATTACTACAAAAAGATGAATGTTGCCAAGTACCACTGAGGTTTTATACAGTGTACAAAGGATGAGGCGAGATAAACTAATGACGAAGAAATATTATATTAATTTCACATTTCCCTCACCCATACACAGAAACATTGAAATTTGGGTGATCCAAACAGATAAAATAAATGAGATTCTGGAGTCTATTCCAAATTCCAAACCCTGAACTCGGAATTTAACCTCTTTTTGTACACATTTGGATTTGCCATTCTTCATTCTCCACTCCATTCAGACAAAATAGCAATGTTAAAAATAAGTCATCCTAAACAGACAGATCCACAATCTACAATCTGCAATCTGGAATCTGGAATCTACATGCTATCGCACATTTGTAATATATTCAGTCATTTGTTTTTTCATTTGGTTGGTTTGGTTTGGTTTTTGGTTTATGCTTTTGCCATTGAGGTTTCGCCTTTCCCATTTTCCACTTTTCATTTTCTATACTTGATTTTAGGTACTTGCACGTGTCATACATACATCAAGTCAAAACCAAACCAAGTCAAATAAAATCAAATCAAACTCAGAGTCAGAATCAGACTCGAAATGGAAATGGAAAACCAAAGTTAATCTTTGTAGACTAAACTCAACTCAGATCAACCTTCAACGTTCTCTGTTCTATGTTCTCTGTTCTGTGCTTATGAGGAAATTAATGAAATGTTGAAAGATTGAGTTAGTTGTGGTGAATGTTCTCGGTACACTGTTCAGTTTTGGTGTTCAGGGTCGGTTGGAGTTATTGCCTTCAAAATTATTATTATTATTATGGGTTATGGGTAGGACGCTAGCTTGCTTTTTGGTTTCTGATTCTTGATCCTGGTTCTTGTACAAACAAAAGGAGAGATTTGGATCCAGAGTTGAGTCAAAGTATCAAAATTGCATGGGCTCTCTACTCTCTAGTCTGTACTGTGTAAAGGATGAGCTGATTTGTGATTTGTGATTTGTGAATTATGAATTGTGAGCTGATAGTGAGACCTTGGCCATATCAAACTGGAATAATTCTCAGAGAAAGTAATAAAGAAAAACGATTGGGTGGGTCTAACGTCTGAATCTGAATCTGAAGTGTACAGTGTATATTGTACATAGTACCTGAATCCCGTCTTGTGCATGAAATATGAAATAGCAAATCATGTGAGAGCTGTACTCTTGATGTAGCTGGATTCACAATACTCAACACTACATTCTACACTTTATGATTGAATCTCCGAAGCTGATCAGCAGAGAAAGATGGAGATGGTAAAAAATGAATTTCCAAGATGCATAACTCTTATCTCTTATCAGCTCTACAATATTCACTGAATGTTCTATAGATGATACATAAATAATCAATAATGAATGCATGCATACGTGAATACCTTTTCCTTTTTTATTTACTCCCCATAATCCATAACCCATAACCCTAGAAGCATTGAACATGGGGCATTTTCAATCACATGTCTGCCCCGAATATTTTTAATAAAGATAACGATAACCACTTGGTGATGAACAAGTATAATTCAAGAATATCACGAGGTATATTTTCAAGCCAGAAAATGTTGCAGCTGTAAAAGCCAAAGTAATGAGAAAGCCTACCAAAAGATCCAAGATAAAGGAGCTGGATTAAATTTGCAATTCAGAAATCTTAATGCAAATTTTCAAATTTTGCACATATGGTATTTTTGCTGAAATAATATTATCTATATCACGATTCCACCAAACTCTAAACTCTAAACTCTACCATGTTCTAAAATATTATCCAAATTCTACATTTTACCTTCTCCACCGTAGATTCTAGACTCTAGATTCTAAATGTAAGAAAATTAAAAAGGGAGAAAAAGACAAGCTCTATACCCGAAAACCTAAAACCATGCCAACTTTGCGCTAACCTCACAAAAAGATGAGGCATTTCTATTACACTGAGCATTGAGCATTGAGCACTGAGCTACGCTCCTTAATGTATTATCCATGTGAATTTATTTCTTCTTACAAGTTCGTTGTATTTGAAATTTGAAACTTGAAACAGACCAGGTATGAATATTAGTAGTAGAAAAAGCTCTAGACTCTAGACTCTAGAGCACTAGAGTACAAGATTATTAGAGAAAGAAGTATGGGAGTAGAATTTCCAGCTTCCAGGTTTCGAAGTTTCGAGGTTTCAAGGTCCTCGACGACGATACAGCATCAAGCGATACACTAAGTAGTGTACAGTGTACTGTATAAAGTGTTAGAGACAAAATATCGTTGAAAGATAATTCAGCGATCCAGACATCTGCTATCTACAATACACGATGGACGGTTTAAAAATATGACTATCTCTACATGTGGCAATAATATGTGTTTCTGAATCTAGAATCTAGGACCTAGATGTGGATCTAGATCTGGTTCTGGTTTTGGCCTGGTTCTTTGAAACTGGAAACATGAATCCAAGCTGGAGAATGTGGTGCAACTTCCTTATTTTATCGGTTAAGACGAACGGATGGACGGGTGAATGGATGAGCGGGGAACTCCTTTTTTAGGAAAGGAAGAAATGTCTACAAACTACAAACTACAAACTACGAATTGCGAACTGAATCCAAACGGACGGGCTGGTGGAAAAGGGAAAAAGTGACTATACTATAGTATGTTGTGCAATGTACATAAATATCTGCGTGTAATCTTTTTACATTACGTTACATTACATTGGCTATAACGCAGAAGGACTTGCGATATCATACCGTAGTAAAAGATGGGTAGATGGGAAGATGGGAAAGGGAAGAAAAGTATTTCGTGCCCAGAAGCTATTGCAGAATGACTTATATATTATTTGTAATGGCTCAACTCGATTCTCGATTCTCGATTCTCCATTCAACTTGATTCTTAACGTGTACAAAAATGAGAGAAGAAAGGAGAAAGAAAGAGAGAGAGAGAGTGAATATAATTTATTAGCTCAAGAAATTCTTTGTGTGAGCAACGTACAGTTTTTGACCTCTCTCTTTTTCTCTTGTTTTCTTGTACTTTCTCTATTATTTTTTTCCTCCGTTTTCTACGTCAGCCAGAGTTACTACATACTACACAGCACAACACAGCCCAGCTCAACCTATTTTATCCCCCATATTTCTATATACTCATTTCTTATTACAGACTACAGACAAACTACTCAGATATTACACATCAGATTAAACTTAGTCAAGGCTCTAAACTCAAAGCTCCAAACTCAAAGGATGATATAGATAGACTTTCTTTTTCTCTTAGTTTTAGTTTGGGCCGAATTTAAGTGCTAAAACTCATGAACTACATATTACATGTTACATGTACCTTGTACTTCTTTATATCAAATATCAAACGCCAAATGCGGGGATGTAGAAAACATAATACATGACCAATTTTCCCCACAATCCTTCAAATTGCGAATTTTAGTACCCCGTTTGAAATTTCTAGTTTCCAGCAAAACTGGTCAAAATTGCCAGGGTAAACTCAAATACCGTAGACAGTAGACCGTAGAAAGGTATTGTGTTATCCTTTGCCAGATTTTCCAAAACTTTCCCTCTAAATTCACGTCTAGAGTCTACAGTCTACACTGTTTCTGTGTATTGAGATATTATATCATATTTGTAGCTGGGAAAGATAAAGAAAAGGCAGGAGAGCTGTAAAGAACGTAAAGAAATGAGTAAATTGGAAATGGGAAATGGGAACGGCAGGACGAAATTTTCTGGGTGTTTTTTGGGTCTAAACTCTAGACTCTAGGCTCTAGACTCTAGACTCGAAACTCTAACTTCTAACGTCTAACGTCTAAACGCATGAAAGGAATGGAGCGGGTGAATTTATTATTAGTATGACGTGACATGCACCTTTATTTATAGACCAGTTTTTGAACCCTTCTTTATTCTTTATAAACTCTCTCTGCCATTAGCATGTCTTGCTCCAAAACATTTTCATCCCTGCAGTAAGTAATAGCATAACAATCAACCACCAACCATCAACAATTACGTCATCACACGTCCAAGTCTAAATAGTCTAATCAAACATTAAAACTCCTCTAAATTACTAAAAAACCACAATAAAACCATCACCTCTTTATCTTTTTACCATGCCTTTTATAAGGTTCTAGTTGAAAGAAAAACAAATGAAAAGAAGACTTTCAATTGAGTTTTAAACACTGTATTTGGTCTGATCGTCTGGTGATTTACAACTTACAAGGCTAAAGATAATTTTTATTCTTTTTTCTCCTTGTTTACAGAACCAAGCTGCTAAAACTGAAGAAGGAGGAGACGGAAAAGCCGACGGATCCCACTTTAGATGACACCTCATCCAGCCCTGAAATCAGTTCAACCTTCTTTAATGAAGTTTCCAGTTTTTTAAAGTCACATGAAGAAGATTCAGGTCAGTATTATATCTTTTTATTTTATTTATATAGGATTAAAAAGTATTTAGGGTAATTTTATTTTTTCCATACCATTTGTACAATGTACAGTGTGCAACATAAAGCATACCGCATACAGCACACTTTATTGTCTTGAGGTTATTTGTTATTTTTTTTTTTTAAAAAAAAGAATATTGCTCAGTTTTCCTTGAGAATTGAGAATAAATAAAGTAAGAGTAAATTAAAATAAAGGTTTATTAGACAAGCTATGATAGTGATGGATAGAAAATGACGGGGTTTTCAAACATTTCTCTTTCCTCCATTTAGACACATTCTTATAGCTTATAACTCATACATTATACATTATGCATTGTACATTGTACATTGTACATACTCAAGTTCAAATTGTATGAACGTGAACAGGAAGAGGGAAGAGTAACATGAACATAAAGATGAACGGAGCACGAACAACAAGATGAACATGAACATGAAAATGAAGGAGAAAACTGAAGCTGTAGCTGTAGCTGGAGATTGAACATGTTGTGATGAATGCTTCTAGCCTACATTTTTTCTTGTCAGTTTCATCCTTCGTCTTTGTCTTGTTTCTCGTTTCTTTTTCAAAGGCATCTTCCTCCTTGTCTTCTCTGATCTTCCTCATCTTTCTCATCTTTTTCCTCACTTCCTCGTGCTAGTTTGTATGAGAAACACGACTACGGGTTCTCGTTTCACTTTCCATTCCAGTACTCTGTACTCTGTACTCATAGTCTCTCATATTATTATTACTACAACTGAATGTAGAATGTAGAGTGTAGAGTATAGTATTTTGTATCAGTATGGTATATTGTTTCTCCAATTTTTGAAACTACTCTTCCTCATATTTCATGACTGCATTCTGCACCCATTGCCTAGAGTCTAGAGTAAAGAGTCTAGGATCTAGAATCTAGAGTCTAGGATCTAGAGTTGTAGCAGTCATACAGATACAGGGGAGAATGTTAGTAGGAAGAATTAAATGTAAAAAATGAGAAGAGTTGCCACATGATGAAATTGAGTGATCTGAAATATTTACAGGGGACAGGAGAACGCAAACCCTGTCAGATTGATACAATCAACATTTTTCCAAATCATAAAAAGTAACCACCCATTACACATTACAATAAATACGTTACATGTCCGATGGAACCACAGATAAAAGATAAAGCATAACAAGTTGCCAGGGTGAAACTGATAAATAAACTGACAAGTGAGTACTTTTTTCCTAACCTTTGTATTTTTTGTACGTACAAAAGATGATGCTAACCTTGAGATTTGAAATATTGAATCCCCTTTGCACACCATACACCATTCTTCAGTTTCCTCGTCTTGCCTTGCCCAGTTGCTCAACAAGGAAATTATGAAATCCTTACATAAAATATCATAGAACGTAGAAATCTTTTGAATTCATTTCAAAAAGCAAGTAAAATGAGGGTATGCGTTTCATGTTATCATAATGTGTTGAAATTACATGGAGTTTGGACTTTGTGGATGGAGGATAAACATGAAGTAGGGACACAAAAAAAGAATAAGACGGAGATTCAAAAGGGACATTAAACGACAGGAACGGGAATTAAAAGCTTTTACAGTTACTTGACCTTCTTCCTCCGTTTTGTACATGTATTTGTATTTGTATTTGACCACCCGGATGGAAGATGGAAGACAGAACTAGAGTTTTAGTTTTTTACCGTAGAAGAGGAATCTTGTCACATGTATTATCATGGATCAAGGATCAAAGATGAAGGCGCAAGCTAGAAAAAGGGAAAAATGTGTAAATCCAGGGATGTAGAAAAATTCAGAATGAGTGATGATATGACGGTTGTTTGCTAAAGAGTCTGGAGTCTGGATTCTGGAGTCTGGATTCTAGATTCTAGATTCTAGAAAAAGAAGGGCAACGACTCAATATTTATAGTTTTAATATAGTTACTCCTCCACTCCATTTTTTCACTTTCAATTTCATAATACGATTATTACGCGTACAATTTATCCGACATTTAAGGTTCTACATTCTACAGACTCAGTACCAGAGGGAAATGAGACATAAGTTGCAAGTTCAAGAGACTGTTTAAATTTAAAACTTTCATCATCATACATGTTCCGCGTTCCCTTTCATCTTCTTTTTCATCACCTTTTGACATGGAAAGGTCATGAATCCAGGCTAACAAGAAGACTGTAGCGTACATTGTTTTTGTACAACTAGATAGTAGATAGTTGATATGTTGAATGTTGAATCCTTGTCAGAAGTGCATTAAGGAAAGTTGGACGAATCCTACACGTACAAAGTACAGCATACTTTGTTCATTTTTCTTCAGATGACTTCCCTCATGACTCTTCATCTCCATTAAATTGTACATGTATATTCCACTCTGTACACTTATTTATATGTTGCAACTGGAAACTGGAAACTAGAAACTAGAGGCTAGAGGCTTGAAAGAAACAAGAAAGAAAATGGGATCTGAAACATAAATAAATTGTCAGCACTCATATCTGCTCTATGTACATTTTACAATGTAGAATGTACAATATAATAAAGAAGATAAACAAGTAGTACAATTACAAAACTTTCTCCAAACTCCAAACTCTCTCCCACAATTCCTATTCCTATTTCTATATTCTGCTCTGTATGTTATAAATTGTATATGAGAGGTTTTTTCCCCTTTTTTCATCTTTTCTTCCATCCCACGCCTTACCATCCCATCATCGTCTGTACATACGTATAACTGTATAAGCTCCATGGGTCCATGGGAGCCATTAAAAATGTCCAATTTGGGCATATTATACGAATTTATGGATTAATGGATATCTACAACAACATTTTTGGCGTAGAGTAAAACCAAATGCCTAATATCTGGTGTTGGACCAGTATGTGCATATTTATACATGATCTATAAATGTAAGTTGTACATTGTCTTATTTTCTGGGTGTCCTTACGCATTCAAAAATTTCATTTATCCCCAGACTTGGAAAAGATGAATGGTATAAATGTTTGCGTAATTTCAATTTACAATTCCCCGTCTAAAAATAATTCATTTTTTTCGTCTTGACGAAAACACGTGGTTTCATGTGTCATGCTTAATTTAAAAACAGGATGTAGTTCAAATTTCAAATTCAAATATCAGCACATCACAAGAGATACAGAACACAGACAATTTGTGTTTTTCTTTATGTCACTATTCTACGTCTTGCGTCTGCATGCTATCACCATTGCATTGATCATTGGTGTTAAGGTTAAGAAGAGGGCTTTGGATTATGCCTAATATACGCACAATTTACAACTCACAACTCACAATGCTCAATACTCGATACTTTTGCGTACACTTCTATCTAAAGAATTCATCAAATGCAACAAACTCAATTTTAGGAGTGCAAGTTTGCAGCAGTCCAGAATCCAGAATACTAATGGAAAATGAATAGGATAGAGCACATGAACATGAAAATCATTTCTAGTCAAGATTTTCCTGCTCCAGCTCTCTTTAAAAATCTAGAGATAGCAGGAAAAATGAAAGACTGTAATAAGACGGGAGGATAAGGAGGAAAAAAAGAGGAGGTGCGGAGGAAAGTAGTAGTGGTACATTACACATGAAATTTTAGGAGAAGGCTGAGTATAAAGTATGAATCATGAAATTTTGAGTAAAAGAAATGCTTTATATTTTATATTTTCTACTTTATACGTAATGGTGTTGTTTCCGGTGACACGTGCACACTTTCTCTTTCTTTCTTTTCCCTTCTCTACAGTTTCTTCTTGCCAAGATGTATATATAAACATGCCTATGTCGGAACAATACAAGTACTGTATACAATCTACTAGTATTACTTTCTTCTTCTTTATTCTCATGCACCAAGATTACGCAACTCAACACTACACAATATATAATACACAATACACAATAGTTAGAGAAGACAGAACGTGTATCGTAAAAAACCATTATTATTATTACTACTTTAAAAGGAAAGAAATAAAAAGAATTTTTACCAGTTTTTCCTTTCCCCTTTCTCCATTCTCCATTTTCCATTCTCCATTCTCAAGTCAGAGTCAGAATCACACCTTCTCATCCATTCATTTCTTGCCATGATCTGGAGAAGAGATAATGATGATAGCGGAATTGCAGCAGTAACGTCGTAGTCGTAGGACAACGGAAATGATTTACCATGATAACAAGTACGTGTCAAGTCGAGGTTTTTCCTATCACTATCACTCCTGTCTCTACTCTCTACTCTCTTCTCTCTTCTCTCTACTATCTTTAACGTGTTGGTTGGATTGGGTTGGGTTGGGTTCAGTTTCCAGGTTATTTTAAATTACACATAAGACTCGGTCATATTCTCTCTCTCTCTCTTTCTCTCTCAATTTCTTGGAAGAGATGCGGTTGTTCCACATTTCATTTCCTCTTCCAAGAACTATCTATTTGATGTGCATACTTGGTATTTTACCAAAGTAGATACTAGCTAGTAGGTATTTAACTTGATCTTTACATGTACAAATAACTCGTATGTGTATTTGTATATTTGTATATTTGTAGCTCAGAGCTTAGGACACGATTTCTGCCGTCTTCTTTTAATAGATCCTGTATAGATTATTATTTATACGAATATATGAAATGTGTGTTGTGTGTATTGTCTATTGTCTATTGTCTATTGTCTGTGACTCTATTATTATGCTAGTGAAATTGATGGGGATTGTCACTATACACTATACACTTTACATTGTAGAGTAAGGAGTATAAGCCCAACTTCCCAACTTTTATTGTGTATTGTGCAATGAGAACAAAGTTTTTATATCACACGAAAGGGGAAAGAGAAAACATAATGCGTACAAAATAAAGCATGTACAATGTACAATTTGACAGAGAGAATGAATACGACTAAGAGTACAAGCACATGTAAAAGAAGAGGATTTGTTCCGTTTGTTCCAAGTTTGAGATTGGAATTTGTATTTGGAATAATTCAAATGAAAAGAATAAAAGCAGACGGTGGAGACAAGTGGAGAATAGGAAAGAGAACCAAGAACAGTGAAAATAGAGCAAATCCCATTTATCATTATTAGTACTTTGGCTGAATGAGAGAGGTGGAACAGGAGCATTAAAGTGAATTGGGATCACTCCTCCATTTTATGAGAGCCATTAATCATGCAACCATCTTCATAATTGGCTCCATGACATTTCTACTGCTTCCTATGTATGCATATCTAGAATCTTGATACATCCTACATTTTATATTTTGTATAGTATAAAAGCTCGTTCATTCTAAAACTCACGGATCTGCCATTTATAATCTAGGATCTAGGAATGAACAAGAATAAAAACACATGTTCAATGTTCAACTATGTACCATTGAAATAGAAATGGAAATGGAAATTGAAGGACCAATCTACAATCTAGAATCTAGAATCTACACACACACAGTTTACACCTCACTAATCTCGAGTCTCGAGCCTCATAATCAAAATCATAATCGTGATCATAATCGTAATAATGGGAAACTTGTCAATACATTAGAAATCAGCATTCAGTAATCACTAATGAGAATTACCATACGTGCACAGTACAAAACACAAAACATAGAATGGAGAATAGAGAAAGAGAAGGCAGACATTCAGGCAGTTTGTGATATTGTGTGAAAACTACACATATCAAAATTCTACATTGTACATTGTACATAAGTACATGTAAAATGTATTGCGTGCAAATTACAGATTGAAATATTAATGTAAATCATGTTTATTAAACTCCTGTTCCCATCTGATTTTGAGAACTGCGTGTACCTTTCCACTTGGAACTTTCACAAATCTCACATAAAATGTTTGTCAGAGCAGTATGAATTTCGAATCACTTACATTCCATCGAATTTGAATTTGTATTTCAATGGGAATTTTTGTATCGGGCTGCTTATCGTCATTCCTATGGCTTCTTGAATAATATACGATACACTGCACAGGAAGCTGTACGATATGCTCAATGCTCAATGCTCAATGCTTACAGGTAGTGTAGGCTTTGTTGTTTTGCGAAATTCTAATTAAACTTGAATGAATTTCCTCCTTGAATACTAATACGCATTGTGCATATTGATACTGGGTATTGAATATTGTGTTGGATGTCAAAGAGAATTTGTGGTAGTGAATAAAAAGATTTGTTCAGTGAAAGCCTGCCCACATTGAAATCGACATTCACATCCACATCGGCATCGGAATCGACATTGATAATTAGGTTATAAGTGAGTGAAACTTTCGCTGAATTGAATCAGTTTATAGATTTCAAATTACTCGGAAGATTTACAATGGAAAGTTAAGTTTCTGCAGGTTGATTCATACAGTTACTTATTGGAAATTGGGAATTGTGACAGATGGGAAAGATAATTAAATCAAATTTGAAGACTGCTATTACACAGTATTTCCTTTCCTTTGTAATCCATTCAACGAATTTGAGATAATTATACATTCGACATTGAACATTCTGAACTTTAAACATCATAGCAAAGATAACAAAGTCAGTGGCATCTCTTGGCAAAGTGTAGATTGTATGTCTTCTTCTGAAAACCACCAAAATATTGGTGAAAAGACTGACAATAAAGCATCAAAATAAAAAAAAAATGTAAATATAAGTGTTATTCCACAAATTTCCATGGTATTTATTCTAAAAAATTAGTTGTAGATAAATGTACCTTCCTCATTTCTAATTTGTATCTGTATCTGTATCCAACAACCAAGTACAAAGTACAACTGAATTGATTTCGTCTGCAAATAGCAAGATAAATAATAAAATGCTATAAAAAAAGTACCTGTATGTTGTATGTACAATGAGCAATTTAGAGTGTACAATATTAAACGTCAAAATGTAGGTTGAACGTTGAGGTACATTGGAAAATTTTTGTTGCACAGTATTAGCAATAGTAGTGACACTAATAACTAATAGTGACATTAAGAGACGCTTTATTGACGCTTTATTGCAAAACGATGGTCAAAGCAGCAAGAATCTAAGCTCCAAATGTACACGTTTAAATTACGTGTGTTGTACATAAGGGATTCTAGAGTTTAGATTTTAGATTGTGGATAGATAATGGATAATGTTTAATACATATGTGTCAAACCAAAAACCGGATGAGGCAAGGAGTGGTTGGTTGGTTGGTTGGTGATGTTGTCGGAGAAAGTAAAGGGAAAGCGGGAAAAGGGAAATCTAATGGTGTGAAGGAAGGTCATACCACTACCATTAGATTTGGTGGAAATAGTGGCAGAAATGATGATGTTTTCCAACCATTTCACTTATTAATTACGACCTAGAATCTAGAATCTAGAATCTAGAAACTAGAAACTAGAATCTAGAATTGTAGGTATCTGTTTATCCTTATGCACTCGCTTCTCCACGCCACGGTTTAATGCATGAACCCCTCGTTTTATTTTCAGTCACTGCCACTAGTGATTAGTATTTTATTATTACATTTCCTTTGCCTTCTTGTACTGTCACAACAGCGAATACAATATTCAATACATTTATACCGCATTGAATTCGATTTTGTCTACTTCATTTGGTACTCTATAAATTCTAAATTTCATGTCTGTCCATTTTCCCTCCACCACCTCCAAAGTTTCTGCCGATAAGCATAAAGGATAAATGATATTTGTCCAAACCACAAAATCCAAGTTCCAAGTTCCAAGCTCCAAACGCAAAGACATTTTTAATTTCAAATTGCAGTAGGCAATAAAATCAAGGTACAAAGTACAGTTATGCGTTTAATTAAATTTTTTGAAAGAACCCAAAGCCTATAAAATTGTTGTATCACAATATTCACAATCATAATTCTACTTCATCTTGTATGGTACCTTGATTTGCCATAGTGAAGAAAAACTATCCATTGTCATTGTCATTAGCATTAGCATTAGCATTGCCCGTTAGTTGTTATTGGCTGTGAGTTCTGGGTACTGGGACTCTGTGGATAATATAATATAGAATTGAAACAGGAAGTGAAACTACAGAGTTAGAAAGAAAATTCTAGAGTCTAGAGTATAGAGACAATCGAAACCATTACTTAATTCTTTTATTAAATTTCTTGAGTTTCCTTTGGAAAATAGAAAAATTACAAAGAAAGGACGAAAAAAAAGTTCCATTTCCTTTGTTTCACCAATTCTGTTCCTCCTGACAAAACTCGGAAAAGGAATGCAAAAAAAGCTGCATACTGTACGAAATACTGGAATACTGGAATACTGGGCTTCACGTTGGTTTAGTTTAGTTTAGTTAAGGTTTAGTTGGATCGGATCGGATTGGATTGGACTGGATTTGGTTTGAGTTTAGTGCTGAAGTGAGTGAATGAGTGAATGAGTGAACAAAAGAACAGTTCTATTGGTTTTCTATGCGTTTACTCGAGCGCCTGATTCCCCTTTGTCCTTTCCATTCATCCACTTTTTCGTTTCCATGCAGAGGTGAGATATTACAAATGATATGACAATGAATCCAGTGGAATAAAGAGAATAGAACGTATTGCAAAAGAGACTAAGTCTTTGGCCTTTGTCTTTGTCTCCTATTTAAACACTACCTCTTCACCCCTTCCATTTTCAATCCCAATTGTCTGTGAGCACTGAGCTGAAATGAACTGAGCTGAACTGAACTGAACTGAGCACAAAAGGTAAAGGAAGGTATTTTATACTTGAGCGTATTTCAATCTGTACATTTCCCATTTCCCTTGTGAATTCTTGTGGAGTCCTCGAGTAATGTATAGATAAATGAAGTATGGTGTCCAGGATTTAGAGTCTAGAGTCATAATTATATTAGTTGTGGCTTACTTTTGGTTTGTACCGTATACACGTTTTCCATTTGTAATATGAATCAAGCGGACGGAGGTAGGCGAGCTGTGGATTTTATTGATAAATAAAGTCCATAATGGTAAAAAATAACCAACTCAAATAACATGAGCAGTATCGGTTTTAGTCTTAGTGTTTGTGTTTGGTTCGAGAATCGAGAATCGAGCATCTAGAATCGAGAATCGAGAATCGAGAAACTACTTAAGCATTTCAGTCAGCAGCCTTAAACCTTACGACAAAATTAAGGCGCAGACCATCCGCCATCAGATATCATGCCAAGGATCAAGGCTCAAGGATCAAGGATAAAGCTAGTGACTAGTGAAGGATAAAGTTAAAGTTGAGTTAATATTAAAGAGGAGAGAGGTGATCTCATAATTTTCTCAATATTCCATTCTGCCCACTTCTCTTGGTTTAATTTTCTTAGTTTCTTCTAGTTGGTTCTGGTTTTGGCGTAGGATCTAGAGTCTACTGGGATTTGGATTTGGAATTCGGTTTTTCTTTATACCTAAGACTTTTGAATTCGGTCAGAGTCATGAGTTAGTTGTTAGAAACTAGAAAGTAGAAACTGTGTGATGTGAGTAGGAAAATGATCCAAGTCCCACAGTATTAATATCAATCCTAAAATAATCTTCGAGATGAATTCAAGTCTGGTGAATCCGTTGAAAGAGAAGGCGAAAAAGTGAAAGAAAAAGGGATGAGTTTCAGTAGATATGATATCACGGAGAAAGTACACGGTACTACAGTCGCGGTTGGATGTTGGATGTTGGAAGAAAGAAGGATAAAGTAGGCAAGTAGACATGAGAGAGGAACGTGCGGAGAATTTAGAGTTGTAATATGGGATTTTGGAGGGGAAAACGGATTTTTATCCGTAGAATGCACAAGACTCATCTCGACTCTCGACTCGATTCGACTCTAGACTCTAGACTAGAGACTCTAGATTCACAAGTCTCTTTGTCTATACTAGATTGTGGATTGTGGATTGTAGATTGTAGATTGTGTGATACGATATCTTGGTTGGCTGAATCGGTGAATGGTAAGGTTTTGGTATGAATTTTCGGTTGGTTTAGCGTTTAGATGATGAGATGACTATGACTATGATGAGGATGTGGATGTGATCAAGTAATGATGATGATAAAGGCCATGTTTTGAAGAAATAAAGTTGAGTCTTCTCAACTCCTCGGTTGTTTTGGTTCGGACGAGTACAATAATAATTATTATTATTATTATTATGATATAATATGATGATGATATCAACGATCTACGCCGCTCCTCATTCTTCATGATACGTCTCAGCTCTGCCTACAGTCTGGTGTCTGGTGTCTGGTGTATGTTCTTGTGTATTCCGTTAAGCCTTATGAAATATTCTGTAGTATTCTGTAGTTTTACCGAGATGGAAAAGAACTGGGTTCATGAAGTTCTCGGCCTTGATGCCACCATTTGGCCATTTGGCCATTTGGCTTTCCAGCCAGGTATTGATATGTACATTTTGGCAGGATATTACATTATTACGTACTTTGTATCATGTAACATGTAACATTGAAGATTGCATGCATGTCTTGGATTAGCCTCAACCCAACTCAACTGGCGTGGCGTGGTTTGGTTTGGTTTGACTTGGCATGGTTATGTATTTGATAGAAAAAAGGATGGAAATTAAGCTGCAGAAAAGATGAGAACATGTGAGCTAAATTCTTTCTCGTGTTTTTACGCTCTGCGTCAACGTCAATTCCCTCATGTAATACTCAAACTTTCAACATAAATAAATACCAAGGTACTTTACCATCATACTTTATTCCTGAGTTCGTTGTTCGTTGTTTGCTGTTCGCGGTTCGTGTTGGAAACCCATGTGTTCCTTCAATACCTAATGCTAAATGTTCAATGTTCAATGGTCAATGGTCAATATCAAATATGGAACGTCCACTTTCAGTCCAGCTCAACATGCAACGTGATGCAATGTAATATCATATAAATATTAGGATTAGAAGAATAAAACAACAGCGGGAGTTGAGCGCGGAAAAAGTCGTTCATCATCCCAGCCCAGCCTTGCAATTGCACCAAAGAACAAACCAAGGAACATGATAAAAATGTCTAAATCATGCTCATTGTTTTCAATACAAATAACGTTTTTACTCATCAAATTTTGTTGGCGATTTCCAGATGGTACACAAATGATGATGAATGACGAATGTTGGGTGATGAATGTTGTTCAAAAATTATTATTATTATGGATTGTGCAGCTATCTAGTATCTAGTATCTAGTATTATCTATGCACATTGCATATTGCATATTGTACAATGTAGGAATAAAACAAAAATCCTGCATTTTAAGCAGTCATTTCAATTCCTAAAACACAAGGACAAAGACAAAGCCAATTGCAATTGCAATCACAAGGACAGTGAGGAAGGGCAAGAGGCTTACACAAGTCTGGATGCAATGCAAATTTAAAATTGTGGTTCCTCTTCGTTTACATTTGTATAGTGAACAGTGTATAGTGTACAATGTACAGTGTACCTCTAAGTTTTGAGCTTTGAACTTTGAGCTCTCAGCTCTTTTCACTGTTTTATGTCCTTTTGTGAGACGATTGTTTCCTCATTTCCGTCCATCCACGTGGAAAGCCATAAGGAGAAAATATCAATGTTTTTAACGCTTCTTTGACCATTTCATACACGAGGAATTCCGCCCAAGTTGTACTTTCCCATTCATACCTACATACATAAACAGATAAAGGAAAGGTAGGATTGAAGTGAAGAAAATACCACGGTTTGGCTGTTCCGGAACAAGGAGAACAACTTTCACCGGTTGGCTAACCAAGTCAAACTGTAGAACTGTAGACTGTCAAAAAGTTTTAAAATGTGCACTCATCTGTAGGACAATGCAATGCAATGGAATGGTAGAGGTAGATAAATGAAAATATGTAGCATCTACAGTCAGACTATGATGGTAGGATTGGGACAAAAATCTATTTATACACGTAGACATTCCGTACATTGTGTCTTGTATTTGCATACATAATACATAATACACATAACATTACCTATATCCAAACATCCAAACATCCACCTTCGCAATTTCCAGTTTCCAGTTTCCAGTTTCGGGAGATGGGGAACAAGACAAGAAGACAAATAAAATAAAATGAAAGGTAGAGGATAAAGTTGGTTCAACATTTCGGAATTCTAGAATTCTTCACCCATAAATGGAGAATTTGTTCCTTGTTCGCTTTTCCTTGTTCCTAGATTGCTAGATTGTTGTTTGTGAGCTAGTGAGACAAAATGGGAAGAACCAACAACAAGTATTACATTATGGCAGATATCTGTGTGCTGAAAACTTAGAATGTACTGTTTGCAGTTTGCAGTCGACATTGTCAAGTATTAGACAACAATATGTGCAGCTGCATGCATGTCTTTTGTAGGTATTATACAAGTCAAAATGGAACGGAAAACGGAAAGAAGGTTACATTTTTGTCAGGTACAGAAATGTGAAATGTACAGAAACAGATCCAGATCCAGATCAAGTAATAAAAAGGAATTGAGACAGAAATATATCTTCTTTTCTTTACTCTACACTCTACACTCTACTCTCTACATTCTACATTCTACACGTATATTTGATACTGAGAAAGGAAAGCACCAAGGAGAAAGTGCAAACATTTTCCATCCACAAATCTACACTTTTCAAAGGGTACAGTCGAACCTCGATTACAGATACCCCAACCCGAAAATTTGTGTAACCGGAATATTCAAAGCATAAGTTTTGATACGTTTTGATTTTGATGTTTGATTTTTATTATGGAAAACAGAATTTTACCCAGTATATATGCTAAGGAATAGAGTCTAATTTCTATTGCTTTATTCTCTTATCCAGTTTTATTTGGCACGAATTAGTCTGTTTGTTTCTGTTATAATTGTGGTTCTACTGTGCATTAAGTTGACGACAAAATACTGTATTCGCCAGACTCCAGACTCCAGACTCCAGGCTCAAAGAGACAGAGACTCGAGACTCGAGCTTACAGTAAAGCCAATGTAAACCACGGAGAAAATGTATATTGTAGATTGTAGATGCATTCCATTCTCCGTTTGAAATTCATTCCCGATGGATTTCCTTGATGGAAAAATTCATACTTACGTCCACATGAGCACACACAAGCCAAGGAAAACGGAACACAGGTACCTTTGCCCCCGCATTCACATTCGTATTTATTTTATATCTGTATCTGGTTTTGCACATGAAAAAATCATTGCGGGTTTAATGGATCAAGTACTCAACTAGATAAAATAGAACGGAATGCATGATGCATGAAAAAATAAAAGTTTCAATACCAAATGCCAAACTCCAAACTCGAAACAGTGAAGACTGGAGACTGAAGATTGAGGAACGTGATTATGGCTGAATGAACCTGAGCTAAGCTGAGCAGATCTGAGCAGAGAAGTGGGATCATATCCCATGAATTTCATATCAGCAAAGGGAGAAACAAAAGGGACTAACTGAATAAACCAAGAGGAATGACGGTTTTTCAATTTTCAACACATGTAAATGTATAGTTACGGAGTTGGAAAAATCTGTACATGATATTACGATATTATGATGCTGCCGTACTTTATAAATGCACAATATTATATTTACACATCCACTTCTTGTGCCTCGATTCTCGACTCTCGACTCTCGACTCTCGACTCTCAATGAATCTAATCATTGAATTTTACATCAAAATTCAATTTATTTCCTCAGATCTGCTGAATGCAGCAATAATATATTATGTTTACACTATACTCTGTACGTATTGAGATGCTTCATTCTTCAGCCTTGCTCCAGTTTTCAATAGAGATTTTTCTTCCCAAGTCCCATGTTTTGACTCTAGAAACTAGAAACCAAAGACTAAAGACTCAAGTCTAAATTTTAAACCTGAAACCAGAGGAAAAGGTAAAAAATATTATCTAAATGTTCAAGTGCTCCTAAAAGCTTCTATTGAGATTTAAAACACATTGAAAGTTGATGCAAATATGAATTGACAAGTTGTAATTAGTCAAACTAATTAAATTTTCTCATTAGTTTTAGGACCAAAACTATAAATCTATGCAATCTGGAATGTGGAATTGCTACAAATATCCCTTTGACTTTGATGTTGTGTAAAATAAAGGAACAAAAAGTAAATGGCAGATTATTGAATCTACATTTGATGTTTGATTTTTCATCTAAATTCTAAATTCAACGGTGAATTAGAAATTCGAAATTCAGAACTCGGATTTGAAATTGGGGCTCGCGATTCAAGACTCCCTATTGTTTGCTATATCCATTTCAAATGGACGATTTGATGATTGACTATTGAGTATCTAATATCTAGTATCTAATTTCAGTTTACTCCAAGGGAACTAAATGATTAATATAAACTATAAATAAAGAGACAGACCAGAGACTAGAGACTAGAGATCTAGCACTTTAGAGATCAAAGTTGTTGATTCTTTGTATAAAGTTGTTGCTGTTGTTTTTAATGGTGGCATTTGGCAACCGGGTCCTGACGGAATTTAATCCAAGATGGAGGGATAAAATGAAAGTTTATGGTGCTTACTCTAGACTCTAGACTCTAGACTCGAGACTCGTGACTCGTAACTTGTAAGTAGACATTATACATACGTGACCAGCCAAAACTCGGTTAGTTTAAGGAGAACATGAGGAAATCAGCATTTTAACATGTCAATAATCAACATTAGAAGGATAGAACATTAGACATTAGTGTCATGAAGAACTGATCCAGAATCCAGAATCGAGCGCGTTCCTAAAACGTACACGGTTCAACATCCTCTCTTTCTCTTTCTCTCTGGTTTCTGGTTTCTGGTTATTACACTACATGGTACGTTTTATTTGGAATTTAATTTGCATTTGCAAGTTTTTGGAAACTCTATACTCTACGCTCTACCAGAAAGGCAGGCAAGTAGTAGTTACCACTTGCCCAAGCTTCGGAGATTAAATCGCTCTAGTATCGATTTGACTTGCAAACACGCTATTATAGCAAGCAGTAATGCAGACGATGTGCCTTCAACGTCCTGTCACTATTTACAAGTATTGGAATTGGGAATTCTTTGAAAAACCATAAGCAAGTCTCGCTATCTTCTTCTTTTCTCTCTCTCTCTCTCTCTTACTTTCGTGCTTCTTCATGAGATTAAATCAAATGGTTCAACTTTTTCTTATAAATTATGCGTAGCTTTCTCCATCGCTCGCTCGCTCCCTTCCTTGCTCCTTGCTCGTGATCTCTATTTCCATTTCATTTCAACGGAAGAGCCACAAGATTTCTCATCAACAATCCAAATTCAAAATCCAACATTCAAACACCAACTGTAGCTCCAGCAGTACAGAATTCAATTCACTAGAGCACAGAAAACTTGTAGCTGCTGCTTTTGTACACATAAAATCTAGAATCTAGACTCTAGAGTCCACAGTCTAGAGTCTAGACGATAGAAGCGTAGAAGATAAAACCATATTATGCTTGATTCTAGATTCTAGATTCTAAATTTTTGTGCATAAGAATCAAACGAGTATTAAAAGAGCAGCACTACAAAATAAAATACGCTGTAAGGATTTTGCCTAAAATCATGCACGTTTTGCTTGTAAAAAGGGAAGGAGAAAGTAGAAAAAGTGTGAAAACCAAAATCAAAAATAGAGTCCCAGTCTGATCATTCTCATTAGCATAAAACCATCGAAAATACACCAGAAAAAACCACGAGATATAAATTACTTTACAATAGTTCAAACTCCCATTCTCCCATTTTCATTCTCAATTCTCAATCGATGGACTTGTAATTGTAATTATAATTACACACTGTAATTTGCAGAAATATCGTTATTTTCTATTCTCTAGTGTTCGATTTGTCTATTTCCCGTTGCAAATACATTATACACCGTACAAAGTACATGGCTTCAGTATTCCCCAACACCAAACGATTTACAAAGTTGCTGTATACTTTTAAATGTGTCTTGTGTCTCCCATTGCATTGTTCAATACTTCAATACTTCACACACCACAACTGCTTTTTCCTCCACCAACATTTTGTATAGTGTAACATCTTTGCTCAATGCTCAATTCTTAGTTTTTCAAAAGTAGTGGGAATTATAGACATTTAATTCCGTCTCTGCACCACTTTTACGTACTTGGACCGTGTTGTGGTGGTCTGTCTGATGAGCCTCGTGTTACTCGTGCCGTAATTTATTTCCTAAAATATACTTTCCCACGAGATTTTGCACACGAGTCGAATGTCCAATGTCGACTATCGACTATCGAGTGTCGGTTCTATTGGAGGACATTCGATTACGATTACGCCAACCATTTGCCAATTTACCGTTGTATACCCGATCGAATTGTCCACCGGCTCATGAAATTGTCCACTAGTGTCGGAAAATGTGAAATTGGAAATAAATAAATAAATACTATACATTATACATGTGTGACTGAAATAAATAAATTACACCCTGATAATTACACCATCACCATCAATTTCTACCAAGTAGAATTGAACAAACAGCATAGCGGCTAGGAAAATTGTTCCCCACAGAATGTGCATTATTTTCCACATAGTTATGATAATTGTTATATTATGGGCTCTTAACTCTTAACTCTTAACACTTGATACTAAACAGATGAGCATTTTTTCCACACGTAATGAAATAGTCGTAACGTCCTTTGAATCGAAATGGGATTCGGAATCGATTCATGTGTAATTATGGGAAAGGCGTCATTATTATTATTATGATCAGTATGATTATCCACGTATAATTGGAAATGAAATGGGATGTACATACAATGGACAATGGATGTGGATAAACTCCGATTATTATTGAACATTTAATGACAGTTTAGTTTCTACAACTCAATTAATTTGAGTCTTTGAGGCTTGAGTCACATTGAATATGCGCATTATTTTTATTACTATTATTATTATTATTGTACCCTGTTCTTGCACGAGAAGGGACGGCGGATGGCTCATAATTGATACTTTATGCCATCTAAAGTGCTAAAATGCTAAAATATTGAAATAGTTGGATAAGTGAGACTTGATAACTAAAATACAAAAATACACAAATACAAAAATGATAAATATGATATATGATATGGGATAAATAAAAATCCTAGCTAAAAAACACAATATCTGTATACAACAACGGAGACAGAGGACCGAGCTGAAAAAAGTTGTAAATTTTACTAATATTAGTTTAGACGGGGATTTGGAGTACGTACCAGAGACTAGAGAGTAGAGAGTAGGAGTAAAATAGTAGCTGTAATAATAGCTTTAATCATATGACATATGTGTGGCCTGGCTTGGCTTGGTTTGGTTTGGTTTGGCTTGGCTTTTTCCCGGGATCGTGATATATTTATGGATTTTGAGATTTCTGTTTTCTCTATCCTCTATTTTCCATTCTCTATTGTTCGTCCTTTTCCTTTTGTTGGTCTGGCTTGGGTTGGCTTGGCTTGTTTGTTTGCGATCTTGAATCCAGAACTGAATTTACAAGCTGTGTATGCAGTATGCAGTATTGTTTAGTTTACACAGTGTACACTGTACAGTATACAGAACACATTTATACAAGTACATACATATGAATGACATGCGGAGGCACATATCGGGAAACTTTATTCAGAGAATAGGAGGCCGTGTGAATTATCTCGGGAAAGTGGATTTTGGAATGGTGAGAAGAGAAATAAAGGGATGGATAATAGGAGGTAGGTTTTATTTTATTTTTCCTATTATCCCTTTCCGTTTGAGCCGCTCATTCAATCTACACTCTGCAGTCTACACTATACACTCTAGATGCTAGATTCTACACTCTAGACTGTACACTGTACATTGTACATTGTACAATCTACATGCAACACACATATAATGACTATTTTCTATACAATCACATACAGCGATACAGAATACAGATAGCCGTATGTACGAATGTACTTTATAATCATGTCAGGTTTTTCATGGACATTACTTTCCTTGTAAGTCTGTTTATGCCTGTACACTATACACTGTAGACTGTACAGTGTACAGTGCACGGTGTAGGAAAATGAATGTAATGGAAAGAACAGAGGTTATTTTCATTTTATATGACTCGAAACTCAAATGTCTACAAAAACATTCGTAAAGAGTAGATACATATCCACGTTTTTTAGCAAAGAGCGTATCTGTTCTGGTCTGTGCTGTGCTGTTTGGTTGGGAAGTGAACGGTGGAAGGTAAAAAAGTGGCTGGCGAGTGTGGTGGTGGTTGTTGGTTACTGGTTACTGGTTACTGCGAATGGGACCAAGTGGCTCTGCACTTGTATTTATTTATGTCCGGGGCAATTGCTTACTTTCACTTTGCGAGCAACTTAAGTGCAAACGATATTCCAGCTTTGTCACCATACCGATGTTACGACCAAAACGGAAAATGACAGTAGATATGTTCCATGTATACATACAGTAGGGAGTATAAGTGTGAAACTAGCAGCGTGTTTTCCTTTCACGCCGTTTTTGCGGGTGACCCCGGG